>CAUYQV010124255.1:0-71602 GCA_963574575.1 Galagoides demidoff
AAAAGCTGAGAGGTCCGTGAGGGGACAGGAGACGGGGTGGAAAAGCTGAGAGGTCCGTGAGGGGACAGGAGACGGGGTGGAAAAGCTGAGAGGTCCGTGAGGGGACAGGAGACGGGGTGGAAAAGCTGAGAGGTCCATGAGGGGACAGGAGACGGGGTGGAAAAGCTGAGAGGTCCGTGAGGGGACAGGAGACGGGGTAGGACAGCTGAGAGGTCTGTGAGGGGACAGTGGCACGTTTCATTTCACTTCATTATTTCATTCAAAAAACATTTATTAGCTGCTTGTGGTATGCCAGGAAATGCGTCAGATTGGGGGGGGGGCAGCATGGTCTTAACCGTCAAGGAGTTAACATCTCGAGGGCAAGGTCAGCTTGTAACCCTAAAAGTGGATAAATTCAATAAAGGCAAATACAGGGCATGCAGAGATATTAAATCAGAGTGGCAGCCACAACATTAGACACTGGTTTAAAAAAAGACTGAAGAAAGAATAGAAAGAAGCAGGAAGAATGATGAGAGGTAGGAGGGAGGCCAGACGGGGGTGTCAGTACACGGAGGGGAGAAGGAGCCTTGAGGTCACAGGAGTGAGAAACGGCAGTGACGACCTTGGGGGAGTCAGGTGAGTTGAAAGGAGGATGCCCACGGCGTTGTACCTCAGAATTCACTGATGACCGTGAAGAGAGCAGCTTTAGGGAAATGATCGCTGTGGGACGGTCACAGTGGATTCCAGAGTAAACAGCTGGGGAGGAGGTGGGATGCGTGTGTGGAAGCAGAGCAGTACGGGCGGCCGTGTTCAGAAGCTCTTCCTTAAGGGAGAGCAAAATCCAAAATCAGGTGTTAAATCCTGCAGGAAGCTGCGAAACCACACTTTTTATAAAACTTAAATTGGTTTTTTTTTTTAATGGCTGAAAGGTTTTGATGCTGCTGGAAATAAAATCTCAGAAAGGGAAGCACGAAGATGTGAACGAGAGGAGAGGACCAGAGGGCAGCAGCAAGGACCGTGAGGGCGGGTGTGACCTGCAGCCTGGCTGGGGGGACCCGACGCACAGCCCAGGCCGGACACAGCCGCACAGCAGCAGACACGGTGTGTGCCTGCCGAGTTGCTGTAATTTTAAAGTCGAGAATAAAAATGATAAATTTTATGAGAGGGGAAGAATAGGAAGATATATTCCCGAAGAAGGGAGGGTGGGGAGAGGCATTTTGAAATGAGAGGAGAACCCGCCAGGGAAGAGTGACCGGGAGGCAAGGGGGGAGCGTGGCTGACGGGGGTAAAGGGGGCTGGGATGACATGTGGGAACGGAGCAGTGACCTGACATAGGGACCACGCAGGTGGGGTGCAAGATGCCTCCAATCGCAGACACTGACTTCTCTGCTCTAACGTTTCAGTGATGTGAGTCGGTGGCTCAAAAGTTCTTATAAAAATACTCCCTGACTCATTTGGGCCCGAGCCATCTGGCTCTGAATGCCGGTCCACCTGGCCTGTTCCAGCCTCCACCTGCTCCCACCCTTCTGTGGACAGACTCGCCGTGACCCAGTCCTTTATGAGTCCACAACGCCGTACCCTGCACCCCACTTCCCGTCCGTCCTGCGGCCGCAGGTGCCCCAGGCTACCCCTGGTGTTTCTGGGACCAGCAGTCTACCCGCCAGCCTGCAGGCCCCGCTGGGCCGCTGTCCTGTGTCTTTCTTCTCCAGAGCTGCCTCTCCTCTCTGCCCACCTGGCAGAGGAACGCTTTCCTGTGGAGAACATCTCCCTTCTAAGAAGAAAGCCAGCCGGGAAAGAACTAAGCCTTTCGTTCTCGGCTCCATTTTCAGTGAAACCAAAGGACAGATGGTCATCATCCTCCACGTTAAGGAAAAAAAAACTGACTAACGATTAAGACTGAAATGACCAGTGTGTAAAAATATCATCTCACCAGAATTCTAACACATAAAATAAATAGTGACATTTTCTGGTCGTGGTAAAGCTCAGCGTTAGAGTTCCCTCTTTTTAAAACAGGTTAAATAATATCGTAAAACGGCATAACTTTAAGTTAAAAGAAGATAAATGATTTCTTTTATTTTTCAACCAAGGGTTTTCAGGCCCTAATTTACATGACCTTCTGCCTTTCTTCTCATCGGGAGCCTTTTGAGCAGTGTGTTTGGAAGAGCGTCTTAGAAGGATGTGGGCCACTCTGACCCTCAGCGCTATTTTTGGGTCAGCAGACAATAGCAGGCACAAAGCCAGCCCTCATCGCAGATGTGCAGGAAAGAAGCGTCTTGCTTCAGGAAACTCAGAGGATGAACAAGGGGTCCCAGAGACCACAAGCAAGGTGCATTTCATCTCAGAGACAAGTGTGCGTGGACCCTCATCTTATTGGAGAGCTTACATTAACTTACCCTCTCTGTAAAAGCATAACCAGGAGACAGTGACCTTTCCAATGCCTTCCTCAGCGGCAGTCTTAGGAGAACATAATAAATGCCACTAGATGCCAAGGGATAGAAAACACAAGGATTCGGCAAATTAAACTTGTTGAACACCAGCCAGAGACACCCGGGACGACCTGCGTGTGCCGTCACTTTTATTGTGTTATTTTTTCCATCAAAAAGTTGACATTCAGAATATTCAAGAAATATGACTGCCCTTTCGGACTCTAAATCTGGATTTATTTCCTGGTGATGCTGTGTTTATTTAGCCTTGGATTAATGTCATGCATCAGAAATGGGTTTTCAAGAGAATGAAATTTCTCACTTGACGTTTTGCTATCCAAGTTCACAACGAATCCCATTAACAGGATGAAATGTTAGGCTGGGTCCGATGTGCTAATAGCTCTTTATGTATAGAATTGTAGCCACCCAAATCTTCCTGTGGAATTTTCCTGTTCCCTTTTTTTTTATTGTATGAATAAGTTAATAAGCTGTAGTGAGCTAGTCATTAAATTAGGTATAATAAAATTTAAGGAAACGGAATAAAGGGGGGAGCAGGCTTACGTGGATTATACGTTGGGGAAGTGCACAAAGTTTGAAATTTTGGAGGGTGTAAGGAGAAAAGCCAGTTTTCTACCCTGGAATTTATCCTTTTTCTTGCTCGTATGGGACGTGCGTGGGTCTGTTGGCCTCTGTGAGGGTTTCCTTGGGGTCGAGGTTTGCTCATCACCATCACGCTGTTTTCAAACCAGGTCTGAGTATTGTTGCTTCTGAATCCTCCGTCTCGGTGTCCCTGCACCACTGTCACAGGTTCCGAGACTCTGGGAAGGGTGAAGGACAACACCGCTGAGCCCACCTGGCACTCAGACGTCTTGGGGACTCAGGATACACGGAAAGGAAGGCAGCTCTGTTTCCAGGGGACGTGGCCGCACCTGTCCTACTTCATATTCAGACATATTTTAGCTCAAAATATCAAGTAAAGCAAACCACTTGTCTTTCTCGGGAGTGAACTGTGATGTTGGCCAATACTGAACACAGAAGTGATGCGTCTGAATGGGGAAGATGCTCATCTTGAACATCTATTTTCTTACTCTTAATGAGCACAAAGAGATTTTGTTTAGTTTATGGTCCTGCAAAACCAAAAGATTATGACATGCAGTTATCTCAGTATCAAAAACTGCACTTTGGTTGAAAATGAAGCATACCTCCTTGAATAATTAGTTTTCCTTTTAATTAATTTCCTGTTAGCTTTCCTTGAAGCTCATTCCTCATTTTCAGAATGTTTGGAGGTTAAGGTGCTACAGCGAGGTGTTTGCTGAGGGGCTGCAGTGACAGGCCCAGGTGGGAAGATGCTGACTGTGGGATCCGTGCCAGAGGTGCGCTCCTCAGAGAGAGGGGCCAGCAGGGGCTCTGTCTGTTTTTCAGTCTCTGCCTCTTACTTGCTGGTTCATCTCCTGCCCTCCACCTTGAACCCTGTCCTGTCCCCACTTCTCTGACTGCCACCTCCTCACCCACAGGTTATCAGATGAAATATCGCTTCCCTGGGAAAGCCTTCCCTGACCCTCCTGGAGACCATCAGAATATTTCTCATACTTTATTATACTTATTCAACATTTTTATTAGACTATAGAACAGAAGTCTTTACATGATGGACATAGGGCCAAACCTAGCCTTCTGCCTGTTTTTGTAAATCAGGCTTTAGGAGTGACAAGTAGTTGTGACAGGCATTCGACTCACACATCCTAAAATATTTATTTTAGGTCACAAAGAGAGTAAGTTTGCTGACTCCTGCTATAGACAATTAGGTCAAATATCTTGGCATTACTCCACCAGCAGGACCTGGGACAGTCTCTCTGGACGCTGTCAAGTGGATAAATGAATGGCAGAGTGTTGAGGACACAGGTAGAGAAGCAGGGAGCTGGCGGCAGGCAGTGGGGACAGTGGGGGGACAGTGGGGTTTCCTCTGTGGAAGGTGCAGGATGCAGAAGGGTGCTTAGCCCAGGGTTCTTACTCAGCTGGCTGCTTCCGCCTCTTATCACTGAATGCCTCACACAGTACTCACTAATTCACCTGCTTTTCCTTATTTACTCCCCCAATGTGGTAGGCCTTATTTTCTTATCTATTTTACAGAGAAATAAACTGAAGTCTGGAAAAACCCAAGTGATTCTATAGCTAGACAAGGGTCCATGGGAAGCACCCCACTCCAATCTCTGTGCTTCCAAAGGTATTATCTCTTCTGCCTGTTTGAGAATCATGAGTCCTGCTGTATTTTGCTGTGATGGAAAAAATCTGCTTTTTGAGCAGCTGGGTAGGTGGGTAATGAATGGTGGCCTTTGTACAAAGTAGCCTTCTGCATTAAAATTGGATTTCTCATAAATCTCATCGCAGCCATGAATATAGGATAGAGTGTCAAAATAGCTATATTCAAGGGAACAAAAACCAGTATTTTCCTGTTAAGAAAGAATTCTAAAGTCAGGAACTGCAGGAGAGGGTGGTAAAAACCACCATAACCAAACAGTGATTTCAGTGACAACACGGCAATGGCATCAACAGCCTGAGGTGAGCTGTCACAGGTCACGTTCGTGGTGCGTTCTCACGTGTGTGAAAGAGCAGGTGGTGGCGACTGGTTCGGTGTGCCAAGGACACATCATCTTTACTGTGGGTTGTCGACCACACAGGTGCTTCAGCACGGGCCTGTGGCACTCAGTAGAACAAATAATTACACCCCATCATGACACACAAAATAGAAGGATGTTTAAAATGTGAGTTTTGCCTTTTTATAACCACTAATATCTCAGCTAGAATTGCATTTTTACTCATCTATCTTCAATCCCTGACATGAAAACTGATTCATATTGTGTTTGTGTTGTATTTTTGCTTAGGGAGTTATTTACCCTGAAAACGGGTCAATAGAAAGAAAAGGCCTTGAATGTGTAATGGAAAGTCAGAGAAGGCGTATATTCCCAAAATTTGACGAACTAGCCGGAAAAAGCAACATTCATGATCTAGGAAGGGGCTGAATGGTTGAAGAAGTTGCCATCCAAGGGGGAAAGCGATTTGAGCTTAGAGTCATGGCCAGAGTTAGAAGTGACTGAATTAAACATTTGAAGTAAAATCTTCAATGTCTGTTTTGATACAGTTCTTTCAAAGGTTTAACTATTTGAATTATTAAACAAAGACCTCCGAAGAAAAGCCCAGAAACAGATGGCTCTGCTAGTGAATTCTACCCAATGTTTAAAGAAGATTGGTCCTTTTAAAATTCCACCCCCCCCCGAAAAAACACATAAGCGAAGGGACTATGCCTTTACTTATTCTTTTTTATTTTAATTTCAATAGATTTAGAGAATACAAGGGGAGTTTTATTATGTGGATATATTGTACAGTGGTAAAGTCTCAACTTTTCATGTGTCCATCACCTGAACAGTGTACCAATGTACCCCAAGGACAGCTTTCCATCCCTCAGCCCCTTCCACTCCACCTGCGTCTCCAGTCTCCACTGTACCCCCGTGGGGCCATGTGAACCCACTGTTCAGCTCTCACTGGTGACAGTATTTGGTTTCTGTTCCTTCACACAGGATAACGACCTCCAGTTCCATTCACATTTCTGCAGGAGACATGATTTCATTCTCTCCTATCTCACACATTTCCTTTATCCACTCACTGGCTGACAGGCACGTAGGTGGATTCCATAACTTGGTGGCTGTGAACTGTGCTGTGACAAATGTGAGTGCAGGTGTCTTTTGATATAATATCATGGCTTCTCTTCCTTGGGATAGACCCAATATTTGGATTGCAATATTGAATCTTAGTTGTGTTTTTAGTTCTTTGCAAAATCTCCATACTGCTTTCCATGGAGAGGTCATACTAATTTACATTCCCACCAACAGCGTATTCCTTAAGTTATTCTGTGAGGCCGGCACTACCCTGACACCAATGTCAGCAGAACATTGAGAGGGTTTGTGCACCATGAGCAGGTGAGAGTCACTTCAGGGATGCAAGGGTATTTCAACACACCACAATCAACTCTATACTCTGCTAGAGGAATGAAGGAAAGGAGAAAAAAATGATCATCGCAACAGATGCCGAAAACAAAAAATCAATGAAGTCCAACACAGCGTCAAGGTTAAAAAAAAAAAAGCAATCTGGGAATATAAGAAAACTTCCTCAACTTCTTCAGCCTGGTCAAGGTCATTTATGAAAAATCTACATACTCAGTAGTGAAAGACTAAAGGTCTCACCTGGATTAAGAGTAAAACAAAGACTCCCGTTGGCACCATCTTTTCAATACTGCACTAGAAGTTCTATTTGGACAAATTATGCAAGAAAAGGAAATAAAAGACATCCAAATAGAAAAGAAAAAAGTAAAAACATCTCAATTAACAAATTATACAATCTTATATGTAAAAATCCTAAAGAACCCACACAAAGAAAACCTATTAACACTGATTAATGAATTCATTAAGATCAATATACAAAAATCAGGTGTATTTCTATATATTAGCGATGAATCATCTGAAAGGAAATTAAGAAAATTAGTGCATTTACCACGGTATCCATAAAATATTTAAGAGTCAATTTCTCCAAGGAGGTGCAAGATAAGGTATCAACGAAAGAAATTAAAGATAGACGTTCTGTGTTCATAGGCAGGAAGATTTAATATTGTTGAGATGGTGATGCTCTTCGAATCAATCTATGGATTAATTATAATCCCTGTCAAAATCCCAATAGCTTTTTACAAAAAAGGGAAAATTAACCTACTATTCATATGAAAATTCATGGGACTTAGAATCTATCTTGAAATGGAAAAGCAAAGTTAGAAGACGCATACTTTCTAATTTGAAACTGACTATAGTTCTGCAAGATTCAAGACACTTAAGCTGAGACAAGTGGAGAGACGATGGGAATAAAATGGGGTGTACAGAGAGAAAGCGTGACACGCAGTCAACTGAGGGTCCCAAGGGTTCCAACGTGATCCAACGAGATAGAATAATCTTCTCAACAAATAGTGGGGGACACCCAGATAACTCATGGGAAAGAATGGAGTTTGACCCCACGTCATGTTGCATAAAAAAACTAACACAAGTTGTCTCAGAGACAGAAAGGTAAGAGCTAAACACTGCAGGAAATAAATAAACCAACATAAACAAAAAGGCGACTGGTGCTCCCGGGTTAAAGGACTTAGTAACCTTAACCTCGGTTGTTCAGTTCTTAGAAGAAGCCAAGGGCAGTGGCTCGTGTCTGTAATCCCAGCACTTCGGGAGGCCAAGGTGAGAAGATCACTTGGGACCAGGAGTTCTAGTCCAGTAGCACAGCAAGACCCCATTTCTACAAAAAAAAAAAAAAGAAAAAAAAAGAGCCAGGTGTGGTGGTGCGTGCCTGTAATCCCAGCTGTTTAGAAGGCTGAGACAGGAGGAACCCAGGAATTTGAGGTTATGGTGACCTGTGATTGTGTCACTGCACTCCAGCCTGGGGGGCAGAGACCCTGTTTCTTAAACAGAAACAAAAACAAAACCTCTTAGAGGAAAGCATAGGGGTATACCATGGTGTGGTATATCCAAAGACAGGAATCTTACTAGACCTTGAAAGCTTTAGAATAAACAAAAGATGCCAGAGGCAGAGACTGCTTCTTGCATGATCCTGTTTACATGAAATATCCATTAAAGCAGAATCAATAGAGACAAAAAGCAGATTGGTTGTCACTAAGAACGCGGGTAAGAGGACAGTGACTACTTTACAGGTGTGACATTTCCTGTGAGTGTGATGCAAACATTTTAGAAGCGAGAGTGTGATGGTTGCATGCATGAATATAATTAACACAAGTGAATTATACACTTAATTCCATCGAAGTGTATTTTTTTCTGATACCAAAAGCAGCATTTGTTTACATTTGAAGGTTTCAGAAACACAAAAACACTTAGAGAAAAATAAAATTTACCTAGACTCCTGCTACTAAAAAGTAGCGAGAGAGAATGCTTTAATGTTGGTGCTCCCAGGCTGATTCGCCACGTGTCTAGGGGTCCACACACAGACGTCCTTGTTATTTACATTTTTAACCAAACTGTTGTTAGGTGGTGCATAATGTTTTATAATCTGTTTTCCCCTTACTATATCACGAGCACTCTCTCTCTGTCACTTCACATTCCCCCACATCACAGTAAATGCCTGGATAGTGTTCCAGCTAATGGACGCGGCAGAGTTTATCGAGCCAATTTCTATTGTTGGACGGTTCCTCACATTTCAGGGTTGGAACACACTGCAGGCTTTATGGCGTCCAGTGTATTTCTTTCCCGAGCTTTATAGCTGCAAGCCTTAAATGCATCGCACACAAAAACCATTCAGCATTTTGAAAACAGAGTTAATTTTTCACTTTCCAGCTGTCTTTGTGGATTGTATGGACTTTGGATTCACCATTCAGGAACCTAAAAGATGGAAATAGCGGTGGTGGGTGTAGGAGGATGGGGGGAAGAAGCCAGGTGTAAAATAGTGCCCAACATCAAAATTTTCTCCTGAATGGTTTTGTTCTCAGGGAAAATAGATATGGAAGAGCATAAAATAGGTTGCATTGAGTCTGTTGATGACAATTCTGTCGTGCAAAATAGATAATGTTTTGAGTGATAAGGGACTAGGCAGTGACTGGGCCTCCCACAGCACTTGGCCTCACACGCCACTCGATCACACACGCTGAGCTGCCCTCTGTGTCTTCGGAGGCTCGGACACAGGCTCCAGCAGCCACTCATTACTTTTTCATTTCCCTTACTGGTCAGAGTCAGAGGAATCAGGACATCTCATGATGTCTTTAGATCCAGATGACTTACATCAAGCTACAAGATAAATATGCTCATTCCTTGAGGTCTTAAGGAAACAGCATATAATTTGGGTGTTGGAAAGTTGGTGTGTGCTTCCTAGGACAGTCCCCACGGTAGGCAAGCCTTTCCAGCTGGGAAACAATCTCCAGATCATTTCTCTTGAGGGGGAATGACTGCTCATTGCCCCCCTCTGTTGGTTGAATCGGTGTAGGGGAGTGTAGATGAGGCCCCACTAGTTTGGTTAGATTTAAGCCCAAGTTACGTTGATTTTAAGACGGTCCTTCCTTGACCAGTTTTCCCCCGTTACGTTGAGTAGAATCTTCTGGCAGAGTTACAGGAGCATCATGCACCATCTCAGGCACCAATCTTTTTTCATCATGCCTGCTGCAAATTACCTCTGTACCTTTCAGTTGCCGTGAGACTGCATTCGTAGTACACAAAATTTTTTTGAATTTTATGTGATTGAATGAAGGATTGAATATTTCTTCCACTCTTCTATGGTATTTGGATCTTATGTTTTAATTAATAATGACTTCTCTGAGATTAGTGCTAGTTTTTAACATTTCCTTCTACTTATTCCTAAGCTAATATAGCTAACGCCTTCTATTCCATTCAGGTCCCTTAGCGACGTGGATTTATTTTTTGGTGTATGGTGTGAGGCAGGGATGACAAATAGCATTTCAAGTCCACTACTCATAAAACCTTGTGTTCACCATAGCAGGCAAGTCCTCTGGGTGGAAATTAAATATACAAGAAGCTTCTCTGAAGAAGACAGGCACACGGCCTACAGACACATGAAAAAATGCTCATCATATTTAATCATCAGAGAAATGCAAATCAAAACCACTTTGAGATATCATGTAACTCCAATAAGATTAGCCCACATCACAATATCCCAAAACTATGGATGTTGGTGTGGATGTGGAAAAAAGGGAACACTTCTGCACTGCTGGTGGGAATGCAAGCTAATACGTTCTTTTTGGAAAGAAGTTTGGAGAACACTTAGGGAACTAAAAGTAGACCTGCCATTCGATCCTGCAATTCCTTTACTAGTTACATACTCAGATGATCAAAAATCATTTTACAACAAAGATATTTGCACTGGAATGTTTATTGCAGCCCAATTCATAGTTGCCAAGTCATGGGAGCAGCCCAAGTGTCTACTGACCCATGAATGGATTAACAAATTGTGGTATATGTATGCCATGGAATATTATGCAGCCATAAAAATGATGTAGACTTTACCTCTTTTATGTTTACATGGATGGAGCTGGAACATATTCTTCTTAGTAAAGTATCTCAAGAATGGAAGAAAAAGTAGCCAATGAACTCAGTACTGTTGTGAAACCAATATATTAGTCACCTACACTGTCATACGAAAGATAAAACACAACTATAGCCCAGGATGAAGGAGAGAGGAGGAGGGGAAGGGGAGCGTAAGGTGGAGTGAGGTTACTCAGTGGGACCTCACCTATGGTGTATATTGCAAGGGTACCTGTCAAATCTATTAAGAGTAGAGTTTAAATGTCTTGACACAATAATTAAGTAAATGAGGTGAAGGCTATGTTAACCAGATATAAGCATTCCAAATTATATATAAAATCCGCACGTTGTACCCCATAAATGCATTAATAATGTACACAGTTATGATTTAATAAAAAAATTGTTAAGAGAAAAAACACACACACACAAGAAGTCCTGCCTGCTGGACGTGGCAGAAGCTTTGATTCCCTGAACACCTCGCCACTGAACTCCACGGGTCCTGCTGCTGATCAAAGCCTCCACGAAGCTTGGACCCCTGTTTCAATGCCCCCCTGGGCTCCTGTCTAAGGGAGGACGCTGTAAGGTCATCACAGGTGTGTGAAGCGCTTTCCCATGACTTGTGTGGTGCAGGCACCTTCACAAAGGTGGTGAGCTCTGCAGAGTAACTAGGCCAGTACAGAAAAGGCCCAAACCCCCAAGTCAAGACAGTTCTAAGAAAGACTTCCCTGTGCTGGGCCCCGGAATTTGCTTTTTATGCAATTGGCAATGAGAAAAGCAAGAGAACCCCTGTGGGGCAAAACCTCCCGGAGTGTGGGGCTCTGAAGCAAGTCCCTGTGTTTACACTTTGCAGGGAGTCTGGGATCCAGATTCTCAAGACCCAGCTTCACCTGACACTTTGGATCATTTCCCTGATATGTGAGGGGTTTTCCTTAGCCAGCAAAAGGGTGGTAGTTCAAACCTGCATCTGTCACCGGGGACACCATGTTCCCTCTTTGTTACTAGACCATAAATGTTACCAAGGGTGTCAGAGCCAGGTGAAGTGAACCATAAGGAAGCAGGAAGGCACCGAGTGATCTGGGGCCGGTGGCAACTGAGAATTCCAGAAGAACAAAACACCATCCCAGCTCCAGGCCCTTCCTCTTTTCCTTCCCAGGAAGTCTCCCCCTCACAGGCATCCCTGCCCACAGAAAGTTCCTGTCCTGGTCGCCAGAGTCTCTCTTCACAACACAGTAGCACTGGCAGCGTCAGCAAGAGGCTGGAAGTGACCCGGCCAGGAGACGGGGAGCCGTTGTCCCCATGTCAAGGGCTGAGTAAACAGCAAAGTCAGGGGGTGCTGTTGGGTGCGGGATGGAAGCCCAGTTCACATTTATCTCTGATGCAATTAATAGATTTATAATGAACATACTCCACATGGGTTTGTGTCTTGAAAACACCACCAACTTCTGGGCACTTGTTTCTGTTTTCAAGGAACCTGGCGAAACACAGGGAAGACCAAGTGTTCACAGAGCCCCACTTTCCCCTGCAGGGCAACCTGATTCTTCTACCACTTCAGAGCGTGCTCCTGGTCAACTCCTGCACGAGCACAGGCCCCGGGTACCAGAGAGAGAAAGAGGGAGAGAAAGAAAGAGAGGGAGAGAGAGAGCGAGAGAGAGGGTGAGAAAGAGAGAGAGAGAGAGACAGAGAGAGAGAGACAGAGAGAGAGAGACAGAGAGAGAGACAGAGACAGATAGAGAGAGAGAGACAGATACATAGAGAGAGAGAGAGAGACAGAGAGAGAGAGACAGACAGAGAGAGAGACAGAGAGAGAGAGAGACAGAGAGACAGACAGAGAGAGAGAGAGAGAATGTGTTTCAGTCTGAGCTCTGTTCTTTCTCTTTTGGCCGCTGTTTGGCCAGATGGAAAATGTCAAATTCCATTGCACCAGAAGCTCTGTGCAGGGCCCAGAATAATGGTTCTTGCCAAGCTACAGATTGGACCATACTCAGGCTTAGAGCGCCCTGGTAGGGAGGGAATTCCAGGATTCCAGAAGGTTCCTCTTGTCTTAGAAAAAGAAGAGATTGTTGAGGCACCAGTCTGTTCACGTCGCTGAGTGTCCTGGCAAAGGTACAAACACCTTCTCAGAATTAGATTCCAGTATCTCCCAGGTCCCAGCACCTGGTTGGCTGCGTAACTGTCATCAAACCCAGAGCTTTCCGTCTCCCAGGGTTAGAGTTTCTCAGGAGTTCAAATGTGTAATTAGGTACAAAGGCAAATTGCATCTGCTAAGGGCACTGCGGTCATCACTGAGAATCCAGGAAGAGATGGGGCTGCCGAGGACACACACTGGCTGTGGTTGGCACCTCTGCCCTGGAGCTGCTGGCATCTCCCCTGCAGGTGGGAACCTCGCCATGGAGCTGCAGATGGCCTGGGCAGGGGCAGCCAAGACCCCACTTCTGCTGCAGAGTGCCTGTGGACATGTGAGTCTCTAATTCTCGACCTCACAGGAGTTTGCCTTCCACAGCCTCCAGACCCGCAGGGATGGAGTGGGGCTCTGGGCTGGGTGTGCTCTGGCGGAGGACTCCTACACAGGGCACCTTCCTGAGAGCCCAGGGGGTGTCCCTCTATGTGGGGCATAGCTGGCTGCACAGGGGGCCAGTCTGCCAGGATTCTGGGGACGGCCCTGTGGCAGGAGGGGCCCTGGGAGAAAGTGACCTTTCCTGACAGGCCTTGTATAGCAGGGCCTGTTTGCTGGGCTCCAGATGCTTCCCCAGGGCCAGGCTGTGCTGCTCCGAGCAGTAGCTAAACCTGAGAGGGCAGGAGCTCCTGGGAAGGGCCCGGCCATGACAGACAGTGAGCTCCCACTTCACACTCCCCTCCGCCAGGCCACCGACATGTTTATTGCACCAGAATGTTTATTGCACGATTCATAATTGCCAAGTCATGGAATCAGGCTACTGACAGATGAGACAAAGGGTGACATGGTCCAGTCACCTTCCCTGAGCCAGACAGCAAAACACAGAGGCCGGAGCCCCGCTGAGGCTGACTGGGCTGTAGCAGGTGAGTCCCCCAGACCTCTGGGGTGGGTCGAGATGACATTTAATGCATTCTCTCGGAAATTAACTAAAGATAGGGAGAAAACAGACACCGCTTGGCCCACTTGGGCTCCTGAGGTCTGAACTCCATCCCGTCCCATACCCTCCCAGCCAGCAGCCTTGACCAGTGACAGCAAAACCAAACTCACCTTAGCAGACATCTCTGACCTTGCAAAGAGCTGGGGAGCGACCTACTTTTATTCCCTGCAACTGTTTCTGGTATGAAGCTTAGAAGTGGGGCTTATCCTGACTCCTTCATCCTCCAAACACCTGGTTTTCTTCTCCTGGGGTCTGACCCACCCCTTCTCTCATCTTCCTGCACAGGGCTGGCTGTCACACACTGGAAATGTGAGCACGTCCTACAATTTCCTCGACAGTGTCCCATTAGTGAGTGGGGTGGCAGAATAGACACTGGCTACAGATTGAAAAACCACAGGCAGGAGGAAATGACGGCTTTCTCCTTACAGACGCAGCAGCAGCTCCCCGTCCCCCGACACTCAGACCCCACTGGGGCAGCTTATCCTTTCCACAATAGCTGGGTAGATGGAACGCAGGCGTGTGTGTGTGTGTGTGTGTGTATGTGCACGTATGTGTGCAGCTTCCTCCTTGCTCAGATGCAAAAAATGAAAATGTTCCGTTTGTTGCTTTAAAATCTTTTAAAAAATAAGTTATCTACTTTCTTCCCTCTACTTCCCACCCTACAGCTGCAAGGAAACCCCAGCCACGGTCTCTACTCTGCTGTGGGGGAGGTGTGGAGATTCCTCTGGAAGGTCAGGTGCCCGTCCGCCGTGGGCTGCTGGCCTGCACTCAGCATAGTCACTGCTCGTCCCCAGTCCAGACTCCTCACTGCCCCTTCTGTTTTGTCACCCACCTTGAGTCTCTTGATAGGCGAATTTTTAGCTGCAAAATGAACACACGTATTTAGAGGCTCAACCCTGAGGTGGCTGCTCCTTCAGAGGGACAGGAGGGACCAAGAATAGAATAAACCTTCTCCCGTGTTAAGGAAGATGGAGTCGTTAAGTTTCAGGAGAGCACAGCTTACTGCAACTTTTTCATACCTTGAAAGCCAAGCTGGTGCTCTTGAACACATAGTTGGTTTTTTTTGATGACTTTCTTGCTTTTCCTGTGGTGGGAAGAACGATTGGTCCACTGACCCAGCTCAGGTCACAGGGGTGGAGATGGACACACTCTGCCCTCCCCTTCGTGGCTCCCCTGCTCCTCCCACTGCTCTGAAGGACATGGGCCGGTGATACCTGAGAGGGTGACTGCCACTGTCCTGCGGCATCATCTCAGGGAGGTCGGCCTTCACCTTCCCTCCATGACAGATCTGGACCAGAGCCGCAGACTTACTAGTTCACGCTTCTCTGAGGCACAACCGCGCAGAGACCGTGCGGTTGTGCCTTTTGCCCTTTTCAACCTGCCTTGGGAGTCCGGTGTTTGCCAGGTAAGAGATGGGAGGGAATTTTTAGTCCATTGCAGTAATTGGCGTTAGTCTCATGAAATCATTTAAGTGTTTAGTTTAGGAGTTCAGCCTTTTATGTAAAGATTCGGGCTTCAGATTTCTACCACCTGTTTCTCTCCCAAGTTAGAAGATGGGGTGGAGTGGCACGGCTTGTCACGCGTCTCTGGCAGAGCAGGAAAGCCGCAGAGTGCCCTGGGTGTCCTGTGGTGTCTGCAGTGACGCCATTGTCACCCCAGTCAGGTGGCGTTTCGATCACCGGTTAACATGTTATCTCCACACTCACGGAGACACTTAGGAATTATTTTCTCACAATTTTGTGAGCCAAGAATTTGGGCAGGGGTCCACTGGGCAGCTCCAACTTGGAATCTTCCCTGCTTTTCACATGGATGTCAGCTGGAGTGGCCACCACGGACAGCTCGACCAGCCGGATGTCCACAGTGGTGGATCCACGTGCCAACAGTTGATGCTGGCCATGAGCTTAGCGTTGACCCAGGATGGGAGCCGGCGTGAGCAAGTCTGTACCATCTTGTGGTGCCAGGATGGTGGAGCTCTGCTCAAGGCCACTGAGAGGTGTGAAGACGAGGGTCTTGCTGGCAAGGCAGAGGTTCCTTCCCTTCTCTGGCCTGGTCTCGGGGGTACCGCAGCATCTCTCTGTCACACATGTGGTTACAGATGACCCCAAACATGTCCATCTTCAAGGGGAGGAAGTTGGGGTGAAGAAACTGGCGTGTGGCAGGTACCACTGTGGCCACATTTGGGGAAGGACATTCTGCTTCACTTGACGGGGCCTTATTTTATATCTTTTGGTGCAAAAGCCCTCTTTGGTGATTCATTGTGGCCTCCGTCTGACCATCGGCTTGGAATGTGGGGTCACCTTCTTCCTTGCCGGGGTTCACCCTAACACAGAAGTCCTGTGGATTTTAGCAAAACTCCCTCCTCCATTCCTACTTTCAGGCCCTACCCTGCAGACACCTGAGGGTCTGTGTCCCTTCCACTTGAGCTTTGAGGGACTTATGAAAGCAGGAAAGTAACACTCAATGATTCTAAGTCATAACAGGTGATGGAACCTGGGGTGTTCCTGCTTTGATCCCAGCTCCGTCTGTGATGAAACTGGAGGCCACAGGGAAAGGCCACCTGTGGGCATCCTTGCCAACAGTTCAGTTGCTGTCTCATCTGACAGCTGCCACCACCTGTCAGACACACAGGTGGGGACACTGTCCGATGTCTCTGGTCCCTGCTCTCGAGTTTCCCTCCGCTGTGGCATCTTCTCACTTGAGGCCACCCACGTCACCGGGCAGGGAGGACTTGTCCCCTCTGTGCCTCTTTCCTGACTGAAAGGGACAAGGGAATGCCGGTCATGGCTCCAGCCCCCTAATTTGGGGGCGGTCTATTTTGCAACAGCGTAACTGGAGAATATCTGCTGACCTGAATTAGAACCAGCATGAAGAAAACACCTACAAGTGTATCATAACTAAAGGGCTGGACACCACGGCCAGAGAGAATATCCTGAAAGGGGACAGAGAAATTAGCTTTGTATAAGAAACAACATTCAGATATTAGATGATTTCATCTCAGAAAAAAAAAAAAAAAACAGGGGCTAGAAAACAGTGCGGAAATATCTATAATCTGCTGAAAAACAAAGCAAAACAAACAAAATCCCCCAAAGCAATGTTCACAGCGGTAAAAACAAACAGTCCAAGGGTCAGGTGCACTGGCACCCACACCGAACAATCCTCAAGCCTTTCCAGACTTCATTTTCTTCATCCCTCAAATGGTAAAATAACACCATAACTTCAGACAGCTTTGCAAGGTGAAACTTACAACAGACCTCTGTGCTTGGTATACAGTGGGCGCTCATCAAAAAATAGTTTCTCAACTTTCAGAAAGACTCTGTTAAATTTGTACACTGATCTTTGGTTTTGGAAATACGAAAGCGTGAAATGAGACAATAGGATCATTGCAGGTCAAGCGTTGGGCGGGCGCTCTGCCCAGCCAAGCCTTAGTCTCTCCTGCTGTGGAAGTAAGTGCAAGTACTGTGGGTGGTGGTGTAAGGTCCACAGTGAGTCCAGTGCTGAGATGTGCGCCTGGGAAGAAGGCAAGAGTGAGGTCTACTTCCGATGGCCCTTTCCCTTTGTATTTGTTGGCTTTTAAAGCATTTTCATGGTTATTGTCAATAGAATGTCTTAATGGTGCTGTCGTGTGGCTGGGATGGGACCTTTTCCCTTGTAAGGAGAATATGTAAAAACCAGAGCTTGGAGGTGCAGATTCTGGCCCTGGTCCTACTCAACAGAGCAACCAAGCCACCTCTGCCACTTTGGGGGTTTCCTCTGCCTGCCCACCTCCCCCACTTTGCTCTTGTGATTTTCAATTGTTGGAGAGTCTCCGTTTACATTCATGCTACAGGCTAGTAGCTTTTAAGGTTAGGTCCATAGATCTAAACGTGCAAATCTGGCAAAATGTGACATCAGGAGCTGTTACAGTGCAACACAGATCCAAGAGCTTGCAATTTGCGTTGACTCCCAGGTCTCTAACTTAGGAGGTCTTGGGCAAGCTGCTCAGGCTAACTTTCCTCTGTTCCTCATTTGCAAACAGTAGTAAAGTCTAGGTCTAGTCTCCCTTGGAGGAGTAATGAGTTACTATATTAAACCTACTCAGCACTGCGGCTGGCAGGTGCTCGGTGCCTGTGGCTGTTAGTGTTGCGTGTCTGGACCGTGAGCTCTGTAAAGGTTTCTGTTCATTTGGGTCATGGCTGTCTATACTTGGTGTTCAATAAATACCTGGTAAAAATAGCTACATACATTTTGTCTTTGTGCCTTTCCACATTGTGAATAATAATGACAACCACAGTGATTTTCAGGGTAACTTTCAAAGCACCATAATCAATAACGCGTGACACTCTCCTCCTGTTCTCTGCCGTGGGCTTGGGGCCCCGCTGGTGCCGGCTCTGCAGATGCCCAGACTGCGTGATGCCAGGGACCTTCACTCTGCTTTCTGCTCTCCCGCCCTCCCGGTCCTCCTGGGGAGATTTCTATCTTGAGGTGCTCCCATCACCAGCCACTGCCCGTGGCTCTACGTGACTCCCCTTCAAGAGGCTGGTGCCCCACTCTGAGTCTCTCACTCAGCAAAGCCCCAAGATTGTGCTAACCGTGTGTCTTTCCAAAGTGGGGTGGTGCTTTAGAGACAGGGACCTTCCTCCCAGAGTAAGGGAACCTTTGGGCGGGCGCACCCCTCTGCCGAAGTGCATGCACTCAATTTAAGTCTAAAATATTGTAACGCTTCCTTCCCGGGGCTCACCGCCTTCCCTTCCACTCTCAGCCTTTGAATTAGCTCTGCCGAGTTGAACCGCAGAGAATAAAAGCCCAATTCCAACCGCTGCTCCTTCCTTCTTTGCGATTAAGCGAGAACAGAAGATGAGCAGGAATACTTGGGACATTTCACCCCACTCGGGGGGACAGCTCTGGAGAGGACCAGCCCCGTCTCAGCTCTCTGGGCTGTGAGAAAATCAATGAGAAAAACCCGCCGTCTCCACCCTCCTCCTCGCATCCTGTCAGGCACAGGCCGCACACCTGCAGCATCTCACCGCAAATTTCACACAATGAGGAAAATAAAAGATTAGAGAGGGAGAGAAATCAGCTGCTGGAGCAAACGCCAAACAGGCATTCGTCCCTGACGAGAGCAGCATCCTTAAAGGTGCTTTTGCACCACACGCCCCTTTCCAGCTGCTGAGACCCTGTGCTCCCCACTCCCTGTGCCATGTGACGCTCTGGGCCTGCTGGCATCTCCTGGGCTTGCGAGCAAACATATTTAATTTGGATGTAATACAGCCAGGAGGGGGATTTCTTCAGATGACAATTTACACAACAGATCAGGAAATGAATTAAGCAGCCTGTCCCTCCAGTCTCTAGGAGACGTGCAGGCCGGGGAGATCCTGCCTCTGGCTTCAGTCCAGGGCAGAGCCACCCAGGACAGGACCCCTCACTGGCCGCATGAATTCCAGCCTCCTTCACCTACACAGTAATTATCCAGTTAGTCAATACTCACTTCTTGAGTTGTGTAAGCTCCTGGGGAAAGAAATGAGAGGTGGAATCTTAGGGCGACAGTAATGGCACTCCAGTCCCCAGTGGAAGCGTTTGGATGGGTGTTTTTCTGCAGAACTTAATTCAGTTTTGAATATGAATCAGGGTGAAAACAAAACAAATCTAATAGCAATCAATAGAATTTATCCACATGGATCTGAGGGTCATTTAAGATTAATTAGCACAAAGGAAACTAAATCAAACGAGCCGATGTTTAGTGTCTCGGCAAGCCAGGTCTCACTAGGGAGTCCTCCCGGGTAGTTCTCAGAAGGCTGAAAGACCAGCTTAGGGGGGCCTTGTGGCCCTGGAAGTGGGATTTCCAGGCTTGCTGACTTGTACATTTGGAGGGGGAAAGAACCCTTATTTTTTCCATCAGATTCTTTACACAAGGGTCCAGTGGTCCCTACTGTCTTAAGGGACACAAAAAACTTAAAAAGATGATTTGGGGACAGCTTAAAGACCACAGGAGGAGATGTAACACCAGACCTGGGTCTTGGGATACAAGGCGCTACCACGTGAGAAGACGGGGGTGGGGGGGTGTCCACCTGTGGGGGCTCTGCTGGGCACACCAGGGGAGAGAGAAGGGCACTGGCCCCAGAGCTGGTCCCTGCACCTAAACTCTGAGCTTGCCCCAGCTGTGTGACCTTAGGCGAGTTTCTCAATCTGTCCAAGCCGCGGTTCTCCCTCTGCACGATGAGGATGGTCCATTTTGCACAAAACAAAGACTCGCTCTCAGTGGCCTCTGCGGCTTCTGCTGTTTGTATTCAAGACTCCGTGTGCTGAATGTTCCCAGCCACTTCCGTATTACTTAAGAGACGATACGTGTGTGGCGAAGTCCTTGGCAAAAGTGGGCATGGTAGATTTTCAAAGTACGTTAATGCAGGTCCATTTTTCTTGTCAAACACAGCCTTCTGGTGAAAGATCCATTCAGGATGCCTGGAGGAGCCCAGATTTCAAATCTGATGAAGGCTGCAGTTCTATAAATTCCCTCCCTCTTTTGTGCTGATGGCAACGACTTTATATGTATTCTCATGCCTTTCTCTCGAGAGATAAATTTTGTGGCCTGCCACTGAATCTGCTTCCTAAAATGTAGCTTGGAGATTTTATTTGAGATAAACTATCATGTGAATAAAGATAGATACTATATTTTAATCTGGGAACATTCCATTCAAGACCTTTTTTAAAGTCAACATTAGTGGTGTCATCATTCAAAGGATATGGACGTTTGGGGGAAATTTACGTCCAACTGAGACTGCGAACCTTTGCCAGCCCTGGATGACATTTTCTGTTTCTCTGAGAATGACAATCGCTATGGATGTAAAACATGATCTCGGAGCACTGTCCCCGGGCTGGTAAGATCCATTTCAACACATCTCCGGGTCCCTGGTGGCGAGCTGTGGCACGGACATCCTTCCAGCCTGGTGCCTCTGCCTGACAGGTAATGTGCGTCTCTCTGAGAGTAATAACAAAGGTTCATTTGCTCCTGTGTCAGTGACACAGGAGTCAGCAGCTGAGTCACCTCAGAGCCCTCCGTGCCACCTTGCTCCTGCCCCAAAAGCACAGGGGAGGAGAGTGAATGTGGGGCATAGCGTGTGCCAGTGGGTGGGAGGGTGAAACTCTGGCCACTTTGGGATGTTTCCCAAATTTAAATAAATACACCTGGTTCATAGCAATGAAGATGGAGACCACGTAGCTGTGTTATTTCTGGTCCAGATGGACAGGCTGCTGCTATCTGGTACACATTACCTCATGGAATCAGCTCCTCCACTTTGGGTAAAGGCCACACCAAAGCCCCCGAGGATCTAAACACACCCTACTGTCCATGAGTCCTCAGCAGGCACCCCAAAACCCCTGTACAGTTGTGGGAGATGATAGATTTCAAAACTGTCAGGCAGAAAAAATTCATGGGAACAATGCTCTTGTCACACCTTTCTGTGACATAGAGTAAGTTCACCAGCCCACAGACTGAAATATGAAAAACAGCTTTAGGATCTCAGAGCAGCCCACAGCGCACCTGCAGCCCACAGCGCACCCGCAGCCCACAGCGCACCTGCAGCCCATAGTGCACCTGCAGCCCACAGCGCACCCGCAGCCCACAGCGCACCTGCAGCCCATGATGTACCCGCAGCCCACACTGCACCCGCAGCCCACACTGCGCCTATAGTCCATGGTGCACCTGCAGCCCACATGTACCTGCAGCCCACAGTGTACCTATAACCCATGGCGCATCAGCAGCCCACACTGCACCCTGTAGCACCATGTTGCGCCTATAGTCCATGGTACACCTGAAGCCCACATGTACCTGCAGCCCACAGCGCACCCATAACCCATGTTGCACCAGCAGCCCACACTGCACCCGCAGCCCACAGCACTTTTCCAGGAGAGTAACACAGATGTGTGATGTCCATGCCTCACCCCTGCTGGTGGACTAACCATTCTCTGTGATAATAGAGGTGGGTGCAGGAGGCTGGGGCAAGACCCCACCAGAGACTATGACCGTCACAGTGTGACCTGCCTCCTCTTCCTTCCAGGATCCTCACCCTGAACTTCCTTCTTGTGAATGGCTGTAACCTACATGGTTTTTTGAGTGTGTCAACCCCCAGAATGGCTGAAAGTGACCAGGATTCAAATTTGCTGGAATTTAATCTATAAAATGGATTCAATTGTGCTTAGTTAGAACATAAAAGCAAGTTCAAGTTCCCACAGGGAAGGGAGGAAAGAGCAGGGGATTACCAATATAAAAAACAAAGAAGATGAGTGCTGGAAAAAATACCTGGACAGGGAGGTCCCTGGTTCATAGATACAGTGACACAGCCCTCAGACAGGGAGGTCCTGGGTTCGTAGATACAGCGACACAGTCCTTGGTCAGTGAGGTCCTGAGTTCATAGACACAGTGGCACAGTCCTCAGACAGTGAGGTCCCAGGTTCATAGATACAGTGACACAGTTCTCGGACAGTGAGGTCCTGGGTTCATAGATACAGTGACACAGAAAGTGTGGACTCCGGGGACAGGTGCTGTCAGCACTATTCAGACACTCTGGTCAGTGCTGGACCACAACTGGTACTTGCCAGCACTTGTGATTGGGGGGAGCAGATATGTAAGTGACAAAAAGGGAGGGGCTGGAGCTCTCTGAGGAGGCAGCCAGGGAGTGCCCCTCTCTGGAGGCTGAACTCAGACAGGAGAGAGCCTCGCTGGTGCCAACCACAGAAGCCTGGCTTTGAGCAGAACTGGGGCCCGGGCAAGAAGGTGCCCAGCTGTCTCCCATGCCAGAGAAGATGTCGCAGCCGAGGGCACAGAGTATTTTAAGAGGGCAGAGGTGGTCCACAGTCCACCATGCGGCTGAGCTGAGGCACTGAGAGGGCTGGGGGCTCCTGTAGAGGCCAGTTTGAGGGCAGAGGGTTAGTAGCATTTTCTGCTGCTCACCTTCAGGCCCCAGTGGAGCTCCTTCCTTTAAAAATGCGGTCAGATTCCTGGTGGCATTTCCTCCAGTCAAGTGCAATGGTCGGGAGGTGTCAGGGCTCAACTTTGCTGGTTATGGGAACTGGCTACCAAGTCTGGTCATTGAATGCCACCCACGTCCTTTAGAAAGAAGCTTCCTCCTGAGGGCAGCATGGTGATTCCTGTTCCTCCCCTCCAGAATGGTTTTCTGAAGTTGCTCTGAAAAGTCAACACTTCTCTAAAATAAAGTAGGGCAGCTCTGTGAGGAGCAGCTGGTCTCGACCTGCACCTCTCCCCAAGCCACAGCTCTGTGGGCTCTGAGCAGAGTCAGGGCCTGCAGACGGAGGCTGGTCATTAACAGTGAACAAGGAAAACATGCCCTGTTTGTTGGGTGACCAATTTGGAGTGCCTCGGCAGCTCTGTGTAGCACTTAATTGTTCCTGTTCGTAATGTTGTGACTAACGATCACGGCCACGGGGGCCGGGCTGTCTCTCTTTGGTGTGCTGCAAGGATGCTGCAGTTGTTTTTGCCAGAGCTGAGAATCCTGTGTGTCTGGAGATGTTCTGTTTCTCTTGGAAGAAGGCTCTACGGGGCCAGTACAAAGAGAATTTTCTATGCTTCTGTGAGGGAATGCCAAAAAGTATATAAGAACAACAACAACAAAAAAAAATCCACCATCAAATTTACTCCTTAAGTTTACTGACAGGCTGTCACAATGGAATAAAACATTGATATTCACTTTGTGGACTTAATTTAAAATGACTCAGTCAAAGAAAGCAGCACTGGCTTTGAACCCCTGCAATCTGAACATGAAATCTGGCCTTGGAGCGTGCGAAGAGCCCATTGGAGGCTGCTGCTACTTGCGTCCATTTCTCCTCTCTCTCTCCCAGCACACCCCGCTTCTGTGCTCGCCCCTCAGCCCTGAGGTCGTCCACAGGGTTCTGGGAGCTGGTACCCCTGAGGGTGGGCTTGGTTTCGGGAAGGAAAGCAAATCCCTAAAGGTCAAACAGCAGATAAAGAAAGAGCTGGGGGGTGGGTTCTGGAGTCTGGAAGCCTCCCGAGTTTGGGCACAAGGAGAGACACTCATTTCCTTCTTTTGGATCCTGCTGGTTGGAGGTGGGAGGCCCTGCTGCCCTCCGTGTCTCTGGTGGAGGCCACATGAGGATGCTGGGGAGAAGTGGCCCAGCCTGGATGATGCAGGCAGCCCTGGCCTTGCTCTCCTGCTGACTTCTGGGAAGAAGAGCCGGGTGCTCCCCAAGGGGGTGTGGAGTTGGCAATGCTGTTGTTTACACCCCAGAGAATACCAGGGATGCTAAGTGCTGTGGAGCGTATTCTTATCCTCACGTTGGAGTTGGGATCCCAGTGATTCCCAGGAGGCCAGGGCAGCCACTCTTGGCATCTTTTCTAGAAGTCGGAAGCAGCCCCAGGCCCACTCGGGCATCCCCTGTCCTCCTCAGCAGAAAGGCCTCCGCTCCTCGGGGAACCCAGCCCCCTTTTGGAAGATTGGACAGTGTGCGTGTGCCTGGGATCCGTGCCCTCCTCAGTCAGTGTCGGGAGCTATTTTCAGTGCTATTTACATAAGTTTATGGTCGGCGGGGTATAGGGCACCCAGGAACGCCTGCTGGTCTGGGAGAAGCCTGGCTTGAGAATTGTGACAATAGCTGCCTTTTATCAATTTTTAAAGAGCCATCAAAGTAACAATCACTTTCTTTCACTGTCACTCTCGTTCTTCTCATGAGCCCCATAAAGCGGGCGTCACGATGGAGAGCACGAAATGCCACACAGGCCCAGCGACTGCCCGAGGCCTCGCGGCTGGAATATTGACCCATCCAGCCCCCCGGCCAGCCTGGCCTCTTCGCCATCGCACATGAATTTGTTTCTGTTTTGGTTTTGTTTTTTATTATTTGAGACTCATCGAGGCTACAAAGACTTGGGTTACAATGACTGTGTTTGTTAGATGACGTCCCTCTTGTAATTGTGTCCCACAACTATAGAGGTGCGCCACACACCGTGACCCCCTGCCCCTCCCTCCTCCTCCGCCCCCACCTCACATCAGCTCATCTGCCTTCATATTAGAATTGAGTACATTGGATTCTTGTTCCTTCACTCTTGTGATGCTTTGCTAAGAGTGTGCTCCAACTCCGTCCAGGTTAATACAAAAGATGTAAAGTCTCCATCTTTTTTAATGGTTGAATACTATTCCTTGGTATACGGATCACAGCTTGTTGATTCATTCCCGGGTTGGTGGGCATTTAGGCTGTTTCCACCTCTTGGTGGTTATACACTGAGCTGAGATAAACAGCCTAGGGCAAATGTCCTTATGGTAAAACGATTTTTTTTCTTCTAAGTAGATGCCTTGTTTATGTTTATAAAATGGCAAACGAAAATTGCATATACTGGTGAGGTACAGGACGGTGTTTTGATTTGTGTAAGGGCCACGGAGCAGCTAAATCGCTCTCCTTAACATCCCCCTACCGCACACACTCCCCTTTCTTCTTGGTGCTGCAAGAACATTTGAAATCAACTTTCTTCGCAACAGTCAAGTGACTGATAGATCGTTATTGACTGTAATCTGTCCTACAACACAGCGGCCTCGTCACTCCTGTCTGAATCATGTGTCACATCTTCTGACCAACATCTCCCCAAACCACCGCCCCTCATCACTCTTTCCCGCTCCTTGACCCAGGGTACTTTTTACAACTTTCTCACTTTTCTAAAGTGTAAGAAACTCAGCAGAATTGACCCGGCAGATTAGGAGCGCTCTGTTCAAAGACAGTCCCTCCCAGCCTCCCGGCTCCACCTGCCACCTGGAGAGACGCATGTCCCCCTCAAGGTGGCCACACTCTATGATTCTCCTCCATAAAACAGTGACCTCGGACCACAGGGCAGTCCCACACTCACTATCGTAGCCTAAGATCACCAGAGTAAAGGGGGGTTCTCAACTCAGAAGGTTGGAGAGAGGGCAAGTCACGCTGGGGTGAAGCCAGCAGCCTCTGGCCACTGAGCCATTGTCACGCCCCGAGGTTTGTTGGCCACAGCATGGCAGTAAAGTACATTTGAATTCCAGTCACTTCTAGTGACACACCCTGACAAAACAAAGTGTTACTATTGCTCCCTGAAAGAATACAGAGTAATTCCTCCCAGAATCTCCTTAAGCTTAACCCTGACCTCACCTGCTTTAATTATGCACAACAGTCAGGCAAACTCCTTTGCAACAAGCTGGCATTCATTACCTATAATTCCTATTTTATAACTTTTTTGTTTGATCTGTCCCAGAATTCATTCTGAAGAAATTCAACAGAATAAATGATCATTCTCCCCGACCAGTTGACTACTGCTTTGAATATGTAATGTGGCTACACATGTATATTATTTATGAAGAATTGATGGCTGTAACATCTCAATATTCCCTTCATGCTCCATGAATGTGGACTTAATACATTTCCTCTGAAACCCGCGGATGGCCCGAGTACGTGACAATGCCTTGAAGAGATAATCGATTTATTGGTTTGGGCAGCGAGTTCTCTGTGAGGAAACTGGGGGATTCCTGGGCACACTCTGTTCCCACACGCCTCTCAGGCGCTCCAGCTGGTCTGGGGCATGACGCCTGCACAACCTATAGGAAGTCCTGGTAAATGTGGAGGACACTAGGAACCAGAATCCCAGGCTTCTCCAGGGCCTGGCCTGGTGGGAGAGACCCAGTCAACAAGCACTCTGGGGGGAAGTTTACTGGATCCCTGCAGATCCCACCTTGAAACCACTGGGACCCATCCTGTAACTGACTTTGGAGAGAATTCTTCTGCAGAAAGGGAATGAGACCGGGAAGAGTCTGTTATCAAGCTGAGCTCTGGGACAACAGTGGGCTGCACGCCCAGAACTAGGAGTCATGCCAGTGGCCGTGCACAGCCACGCCTGCAGCCACTATTGCTGTCTCTGCAAGCTCCAGGTGAAGATGACCTGCCTGCAGGTGTGAGTCAGAACAGGAGAACGGCCTGAGGATGTGGGGCTCTGGTGTCATGGGGAGCGTGGAGTCTGGGGCCAGCGGTGGGGACAGTGAGAAGCTTCTAAAGAGCAGCACTGGTTTGGGGAGTGCGAGAGGCTGGTGGATTTTGAACACAGCATCAGCGGAAGAAGCTGGCAGGGTAGACGTCCCACACGGGGCCAGTAGGTGCTGCAGTAGCAGTGGCAGTGGGAGCCCAGAGCCCTGCCTGGCAGGAACTCTGGGGCTCAACAGGTCAGGCCTGCCTCTGTCTGAAGATCTGGATCCTGTGGGGGCCCTGGAGGTAACGTGCCCCTTGGCCCTGGCCCAGGCACTCCATAGCTCAGGCTTGTCCAGCCTGGGGAAAGAGTGGCTCGGGCTGCCCAAAGTATAGCTGCAGAACCAGAATTTATACTGCCTGGGAGCCCTTTAGTGGCCAGAGCCTCTGTCCAGCCTAGACCCACTGGTGTGAAATCTGCATTTTAATAAGGTCCCCAGGTCCTCTGTGCACACAGTGAAGCCTGAGAGGCACGGCCCTGGCTCCAGCTCCCCGCTGGGGAGTCACCTGGTCCTTCTCAGGGTCTTTGGGGATGGGGCTAAGAGGACCCAACGTGCGCTCAGCCTTTCCCACAGGCCAGACACAGCACCGTGTCGCTTTCCTCTCCAGGTAAGGACTGTGGCCTAAGTGCCATCACCCTGATTTTGCACAGCAAGAGCTACAGTTATCCCCAGGACACACCACAGTGCTCCTGTGGCCGTCGGACTGGACCCAGGCCAGCTCCCTCGGAAGCCCACTCTCCTCATACCGGCTGACTACACGCAGTGCCCTGCCCACTGACCACACAGGATGTCCAGATGGCCCTGTCCAAAGAGTCCCCACTCATGTCTGATTTGTGTGACTCTGGGGAGATTTCCAGGCAAGAGAAAATATTTTTCTTTGTTTCAACCCCAGACTGAGGGAAATGATTCACGACGTAATAAAATTAGAGCCAAAATGTTTTTTTTTGTTTTTTTTTTTTTTTTTTAGCTCCACTGACTATTATTCAGAGGTGTCAGATGCTCTTTAAAGGTCAAATGTTACTGTTGTTCATTTCCTCATCAGGTCACTAATCAAGTATTGTGCTTTTGCTTAAGGTCACACGTGTTAGTTCCTGATGAAAATAGAAGCCTGTCCCTGATTCCGGGGAAGGCAGGATTGGAGCGCACCTCCGCGGGGGCGACTCGGCGTCGGGCAGAGCCCTCTCTGCACGCGTTCCAGTGTGGGCACAGGTGTACTATCAGGTCTGGGGCTCTGGGGATGATCTCTGACCACCGTGTGTCAGGAGCCCCAGCACCCAGGCGCACTCAGATCTGCAAAGGAACCGGTGAGCCTGGGTTGCTCCTCCTGCACAGTGGGGACTAGGAACTGCCTTCAGCACGAGGGGTGGTAGGTGAGCTCGAGGGTGTGTGGGTCCGGCCATGTTTGCTGAGCTCAATAAAGTGCAGAAGAACTTGCACAGCTGACCGCCTCCCTGCACTGACCACCTCCCTAGGTTGGCAGTTTCCCAGGCCGGACGTGTACCCCACGTACTAAGGCCTAGTTCCTTAGTTGACCAGCTCTGTATGTTGACCAGTTTGTTACGTCCTTTGGGGGGTCAGCTAATAAAGATTCTGCTACAGTAAGTCAGAGATAATCAGGAAGGCTGGAGCAAGCCCCATGACTGAGGCCGGTGTGGTGCTGTGGGTGTCTCTGAACTGCTCTCATGAAATAATCATAGTCACCAGCATGGGGGAGGCAGCACCCCCACTTAATAGGAGAGAAGCCCAGAAGTCAGAGAGGTTAAGTGCCTTGTATAGGGGCACAAGCTGGGGGGTCCCGGCCTTTCCTGGCCAACAGAGCCCTGGAATAGAAGGGGGTATCCCCAAGGTCCTGATGTGTTGCCAGCCTCAGCCCTGTCCTCCTGTGGCACCTGCAGGAGGGGGAGACCTCCCTGAGGGCAGGGGCGTGTGTGAGTCTCCTCCGATAACCGACAGGGTCAGTGAAGCACTGGGGAGCTGCCTGTTCAGGGTCTTCTCCGCTCAGGCCCCACCACATCTGCCTTGGGGTCTCCAGGTAGTTTTAAAAGGAAAGGACGTCTCCAAGAGCTCTCAAGGACCAAGTCTCTGAGCTGCACCCCCCTTAGGAGCTGGGAGGGATGGGGCAGGGGCTCTGCTGTCACTGGTCCACCCACTATGAGTCCCCTGCCCCCAAGCACACCCTGCTCTACCCTCCCTCTCCCCCTTTCTGCTAATGGTGAGCACATGTGGGAACTTGAGATAGGGGAGCCTTTCACCTGAGGAACAGAGAGAAAAGAAGGAAGGGGGAAGGATGCTGAGGGGATGCAGAGGTGATTCAGCTCAACTCCAGAATGAGAGATTCCAGGCTTGGCTATGTAAGAACACAGGCTCAGGCAAGGCAGAGCCCTGAGGAAGCTGGGAGTGCGGGCGAGGGGAGGAGGGGAGCCCCGTGTGGGGGCGGCTGTGTGGGGGCTTCTGCCCAAGGGGGCATGCCCCTACTTTACCTCAGCACCCCTGTCCTGGTTCTTCCCCTCCAAGCTCACTTCCCTTACTCCATTCCACCCAACAGGACATGCCAACCTGGCTCTAAGCTCCAAGCTGCTTCCCACCTGGACTCTCTGTGGAAACACATCTCCTTGGGGGAGCAAAGTCATCAGGGAGAGCTGGGTACAGGTGCCACCGTGCCTGCGTCCCCACCCCTGGCTCTGGATTCCCCATACTACCCCAGGGCCTCCTCCCCAGACCCCTGCGCTGTCTCTCGGCTCTGACCAGTGACACATGTCCAGGGTTCTCCTCTGTTTCCTCCCCCTCTCTCTGGAATTCACATCAGTCAGGCACGTGTCCCCTCAGCCTCCAGCCCTGGACACAAGGAGCCCCTGTCAAGGTCACCATGATTTCCACGTTGTCAAATCCAGTGGTCAGCACTCATCTTCAACTTCAGCCCCTGGCAGCAGGGATGTGGGGCCCATGAAGCATTTTCAGGACACTGTGCCCTTCCCTTCTCTCCTCTGGCCTGGCCTCGGGGCCTCCTTCCTCCCAGGGAGGCTGGCATGGTAGACGTTCTCACCCGCGGCATGGATTCCTGTTTTCCTCCCTGCAGTTCCAGGTGCATGTCCCCCCGACCTCCACATCTCCCTCAAGCTCGCTGTGCCCAGCACTCCGGGTGACCCCCACCTCTTCCCAGGGCTCCAATCATAACTGTCAGCTCTCTTGGCTTTCAAACTTGGCTTCTGTGGGGTCAGGAAGTGCTGCCCCCACTTCCTCTGCCAGGCTCTGCCCCCCGGTGCACCTGCCAAGGGCGCAGCTCCAGCCTTCTAATACGTTTTCCAGGAGTGCCCAGCACAGTGAACACCTGTCCTACCTCCCTCACCTGCCGGGGTGAGATCTGCTCAGAACTCATGGCCTCACGGCCCCCTGAGGAGGCCAAGGAGGCTCTGTCCTCTCTTCCCCCAGTTGCTGCCCTGGCCCCCCCCCCCAGAACTTACCCAGTAAGCCCTGCCCCAGGACATGTGCCATCGCTGCCCCCACAGCCTCCTTCCCGCCTGCCCTCCAGGGAGGCTCTTGCTGCATCACCACTAGGGGTCACCATGAGGGGTCAGCACAAGTGCTGCCCAAGGCGCCAGGCTGAAAACTGTGCATCCAACTTGTGTCCTTGTCTCCCTGGACAAACTCTCATGTGCTCCAGAGAGGGTGCTGAGTGTTTAGTTATGGTCACGTGTGACTATGATCGCAGGAGGGTGCAGAGTGTTTAGTTATGGCCACATGTGACCCTGATCACAGGAGGGTGCAGAGTGTTTAGTTATGGCCACGTGTGACCCTGATCACAGGAGGGTGCTGAGTGTTTAGTTATGGCCACATGTGACCCTGATCACAAGAGGGTGCTGAGTGTTTAGTTATGGCCACGTGTGACCCTGATCACAGGAGGGTGCTGAGTGTTTAGTTATGCCCACGTGTGACCCTGATCTCAGGAGGGTGCTGAGTGTTTAGTTTTGCCCACGTGTGACCCTGATCACAGGAGGGTGCTAAGTGTTTAGTTATGCCTTTGTTTATTTGTTTACTCTGTTAACACCCATCTCCATCACTGGAAAATAAGTGTCATGAGGGCAGGGGTTTTGTCTTTTCAGTTCTCTGTAGTTGTCCTGAGCCTGAGTCATTGCAAACTTTGCTCACTGAGTGTTTGTTGACTGACTATATAAAAGCATCTGTGATAGTGGGAACACAGATGGTGTCAGCATGACAAGCCTCACATTCTGTATCAGGAGTCCTTTTTATGAGGGAAAAGAGGATAGCTCCTCATACCTTGATGAAATAGGTTTTCTTTTTTAAAGTCACATGATTGTCCTTCTGAAAAAACAGGGTTTTATCACAATAAACAGATTTTCCAATGGGAATAGGAACCCTGCTGGCTATGGAAGACACAGGATGAGGGCTGGGCCGGGGCTGGAGATGAGAGCCAGGAGGGGACAGTGGGACCCATCTCATGGCCAAGGCTGGAGGTGAGAGCCAGGAGGGGACAGTGGGACCCATCTCGTGGTCAAGGCTGGAGGTGAGAGCCAGGAGGGACAGTGGGATCCATCTCATGCCCAGTGCTGAGCCAGCCTTGCTGATGACCGACCCCTCTCATGCAAGAATCAATCACGTGAATCAATCACAGGGGGTGTTCCCTGTGCCCTTTGGGGTCTATTTCTATTGAAACAATTGGACTCCTGCTTCTGGATGAACCAGAAGTTCTCTCCCAGGCCATGCTTCCCACTCTTCACATCAGAGGCTGCTCAGTGTAGCGGGAGTATTTCAAACAATTTGCATGCAAGGGCCAGCTCTGGACCAGATAATGACCACTCGTAATGACCCTGGTCTAGGCTGATTACGGATTGTGTCTTGCACTTGATAAGCAGGGCTGTCAGTGCATCACTTAAGGAGCCAACCGTGCTCATCAGGGAAGCCTGACCTTGGGCAGTGCTGACATCCAGGAAGGGAGGTGATGGGGCTGAGGGCTTGAAAGACGAGGCGAGACTGACTTTAAGTCAGCACTTACTGCGAGCTGGGCTCCATCTGCCACCTGCTGTCTGTCTCTGATGCTCCCCAGGCCTCCTCCTCCTGCACCCTCCCACATCACTCAGCCCTGGTCCAGTGGCACTGACCTGGAGCAAACCCCCGTCCTTCTCCTGGAAGGAGCCCTCCTCGCTGGAGAGGCCCCTACACACACTGACCACCCTGGCCTCACCTCCCTCTGGGCTCAGCCTTCCTGCGGTGGCCCAAGCTCCCTCAAGTAGCCTTCATGTATTCTGCCACCACACCTTGTTTATTTCCTCCAAAGCAGCAATTATGGCGATTATGAAGATGCTACATTCCTGTGTGATTGTCCTGGCTGTCCATGTCCAGATGGTCAGGGCAGGTCTGCTGGGCAGGTGCCTGTGAGCCCTCAGTCAGCAGCTGGAGGGAGGGATGGGCAGACCCTCGGGGGGAGGCAGCCACACCTTTGTTTTTCACGGCCAACAGGAAGAGTCCGGATGCTGAGTCCGGATGCTGCTTGGAGCCTGCAGCTCCGGCTCCAGGACTGCACTCTCAGAGAAAAGCCCCAGAGCATCCCTACCAGCACAGCAAAAAGGCATCACTCAAAAGTTGGAGTGCAGGCTGGGGTAGCCACTGTGGGGACCAGAATGCCTTGTTCCCGACCTGGTCGCTGCCCCCTAAGTGTGTCCCACTTGTGAAAACTCATCCAGCTGGACACTGATGACTTCTGCACTTTCCTGCAGGGCTGTTCACTTCAAAGGGAGTGAAAATTAATTGCTGGCATCCACTGAGTGTCAGACACTACGTAGACGCTGGGCCGGGGAGACCGTGCACGAAGCCAGCCCTGGCTCAGGGCAGGAGAAACATGAGGGGACTGGCTTTTACCAGCCGGCTACACGCGTAACCATGACAGGGCAAGCGGAGGATTGTGGGGAGCAGGGCACCTATGTAGCCCCTGGGGTCAGGAGAGCCTCCGGGACTGGCCACTTTAGTCCACGAGCCGGTGGCTCTGGAAGGGAAGGAAACTGCCTGGCGGGTTAGCACCTGCAGATCCAGGCAACTTGTGTCCAGTCACCTAACCTGATGTCACATGAGAAGGCACTGATGCACGGATCAGTTGGTGGCCAAGGTAGCAGGGTCCAAGCAGAGGGCTGTGCCATCCCCAATCCAGGAGCAAACACTGAGTTTCCAAGAAGTAGGTGGACACACCCAGCACACAGTCGCATGGGCAGCTCTGTGTGGTGGCTGCAAGTGACGCTTTAGCCACAGCCACCTGCATTGGAGTCTCACTCTCTCAGCTTCCTGAAGGCACCTGCAGGCACCACTGTGAGCACTGAGGGTGGTAACAGATGGCACGAGGTGAGCGGGGCCATGGGCAGCACCAATGGCTTCTGCTTCCCCTCTATGTGGCCGGATCCGAGAGTTTTCATTGGGAGTAGAATAAGGCAGCAAAGGTCGGAAGGCTGGGGTGGGGGCAGCTCAGGGACAGCCGTGGGCTCCTGCTGAGGCAGGTGGTGGGGCCCGAACCCATCAGGAGGGAAGCAGTTTGGGAAATGTTCTTTTGGCATCCTGGGGAGGAGACAAAGGCCTAAACCGGGAGCCTGGGAGCACCTCTGTGTGGTGGTGTCGGCCCAGAGCACCCTTTGGAAATATGGCCACGCATCACCAAATTCACAAAGCCAGGGCCACCCCCTGGTTCGCCCTCACCCTGGGGGTGACACACCTGCCCTTCCGTTCACTTGGACTCGTTCCTCGGGACCCTAGAGCAGGGGCGTGCCCAGCCCCTTGGTTTCTGGATTTACTTTATTGTTGTTGCCTTTGGCCTTTGGTATGCCAATGGTCTGCTATTACAACCATCTGCCGTGGGACTGATTTTTAGAGTTTTTCCATTTGTTTGTTTCAGTGGCTTTGTATTTTAAAATGTGGACAAGTTCCCAAGGCTGACCGACATCAAGTGTGTTCTACGCCCAGCAGGAGGTCGCCCTTTCCTCTGCACACCTCACAAATGTGCATGTATCGCTGTGTGCACAGATGGGGCCCCTCACCCCCTCAGCATTTATTAAGACAATATTATTCTCCATATGCTGTTGCTTCCCCTATCTGCCTTCAAACAATCAGAGCCACTATGCGACTTAGTGCCAGGGCCCCTGCTCACAGAGCACACCTCACGGTGCTCTGGGTCGGGACTCAGGGAGATGCTGCAAGATGTCAGTTATCAAGGTCATGTCCAGCCATCTTCTGGGGACATATGACAGGCACCCTTCCTCCCCTCACACCGCCGCCAGCTCGGGGGCTTTGCCTGGCTCCAGAGCTGTCTGCTGTCCTTGGAAATCACTAGCTATAATGACTGGTTAACATATCGACTGCCCCAAGAAGCCCTCCAGTCATCTCTTGCAAAAGGCCAGCCTGAAGCCAGAGTATAATGACTGCTTCTCCCAGATAATTAGTTACTTTCCTTCAATTAAAATTGGAAAATGCACAGACCAGAACATTTGTCTCAGTTAACATCCGGTGAGAGGCATCTTCAGAGCCGTAATTACTCCCCAGATGTGGGCGGGCTGATGCAGGGGGCCTATTGATCAGGCCAGCCCGATGGGGCTGGAGATCAAGAAGGTGTGGTTCCCAATCTGGGTGAGCTAATTCTGGCACCGAGCAGGCACGGGACCTGGGAGGGCCTTGGGGAGAAGTGTGCAGCCTCCCCAGATGTTAATCAACACCTCACACTGTGTGCAAGGCCCGAGCCCGGGTCTCCGGTGTCCCCGTTTGATCAGCTGCTGACTCTTGCCTTCTGAACATGCCCAACAAACAGCTCATTATTCAAACAGATGTTTCTGTTTGTTCCAGATTGCTATTCCAGGGGGAATCTGCCTCTCTCGTTTACAAGATGAAAACCATACTTCAGTTTTTGCAAGATGTGAAATCCCCCAAATACCCAGATCATTGTTGGAGAGGCTGGTGGCTCAGGGGAAGGGAAATCATCATTCTCCGGGCTCTGAAGCTCTCCGCAGAGGACTTCTGAGCCTCCATCTTTGACTCTTGAATACTCAAACTCCTGGGCTGCTTCGTGCTGGGAAATTCTCCCCACGCGGGGAGCTGGTGGAGTAACCTGAGGTCCTCGGCCTGGAGGGACAAGAGCCCTCAGTCCACAGCCTGATTTCTATCCTATTGTTTCCACACACACCTTCTTCCCTCTCAAACACTTGGTACTTTTCCCTCTGATTATATAAATAATTCATGTTCATTAGTTTAAAAATCACACAACATACAAAAAAATAAAACGAAGGGAGCAGAAAAGCTCCTGAGTCTCCACCACCCTGGCATGACCCCCTGCCAACCTTCTGGGGACTGTATTTTTCACGTGATTCTTCCCACACACGACACAAACGTCCCTCCGTCGTTTGGGGAGTGGAAGGATGTTTTATTTAACAGGGTATTTATTGAGGGATCCCCCAGAGTTAATCAAGTGCAGATAAGAATTTTAAAAATAGTTGCATACTAATTTCTGTGTGGCTGTGTTCTAGTTTAGTAACTTCTGCCCTTTCACGAACACTGCACTTCCAGTCTTGTCTTGTCTTTCTTTTCTCCCCTCCCCTCTTTTCCACCATGCACTGATGTTACATCACTTTCTGTGTATAGCACCCTGATGCATCAATTTATTCTTTATCCAAAGACTCCTGGCTCCTGGGCACTGACAAGAGAGGCGAACATTTCTTTGCAGAGCTTGTCCCAGGATGGATACAACATTGAGGGGAAAATTCTCTCTGCAATTTCATTGTCATCTTGTCCTGCAAAGGATTCTGCCTGAATGCACCAAGGAGCCTTTGCTAGTTTCCAGGGCTCAGCGTGTTCGTACAGCTCCTAGAGACTGTGGCTCATCCTCGCGGCTGAGTGGGGCTGTCAGCACACCCCTTATCATCCTCACTGTGCTTTCTCATCACCACCAACCACGCCTGCAGTGGGACGCCCAGGGGTGAGTAGCCCTTACTCTGTTGGAGAACAGGTGGAACCATCCTCCAGGTTCTTCCAGAGTGCCAGGACGCTACTTACCTCCGATGGGGACCACAGGTGGGGTCCTGACTCTCACGCAGTTAGACTTCCATGAGAAACACGGTCAAGGGTATAGAGAGGAGTGTTCCTGCAGATGAGGGAGGGGAAGGAAGGAAGTACACACTCTGGTCTCAGAACAGAACTGAGAGTTCGGAGGAGACAAGAGAGGGCAGATGTCAGCTGGTTAGAATGGGCGCCCACCTGTCTCTACTGTCCAGGGAAGAATTGAAGTAGAGGATTCTGATTTCAGAGCAAAGGCAGAAGGGCTATGGTCTTTGTTGTTTGGGGCAGGTGAAATTCAGGTGTCATGTAACACAGCCAAAATAAGTCTTAGGTATGACAGAATGGAACCCTTAGATGTGACCTACATTTCTGAAGTCAGGAAAGAAAGCTAGATTTTACCTGGGGATCTGGGTAGAATCTGCACAGCCTGGCAAGCAGGAGGTCAGGTTCTGGGAGTCCCAGGGGCATATTACCTTCAAGCATATCTGGGCATCCCCTCAGCTTGTGTCCACCTCTGACTCGGGGGGCCCTCATCTGTTCATCCTTAGAGTATTTCTCCCCTGTGGTCCTACTGCATCCCACATTGGAGGGGAATGTTTTAGAGGAGTCAGGGGAGAGGACAACCCAGATATGGACAAGCATGTCCATTTCCACAAAGACCACGGAGGACTTCAAGTTTGGGTACGAAAAGCTGAAAATGACCAAATTTTGTCAGGAATGTTGTTTTCTGCTTTAAGATGCCTGAAAGGCATTTTCACACCAAACCCCCATGTAGCCTTCCTGGGGATGATATATAACTCCATTTACAGCTGTAATCTGGGTAACCAAATGAATACTCCATCACTGTGCTATGAATAGTAAATTAACCCAGATAAAAGTGCTCTACAGCCAATCAAAACCATTAAGTAACTAGGAGACTAAGATTGGTGAGGACGCTTTGGAGGCAATTATAACTAATGAATACATTAACTTCAAGAGGGCGGGTGGTTGCTGTGGCTTTCTGGTCTCCCCAAATACAATTAGGGGGGTGGGGAAAAGCTGAAATAATTTTGTAAAAAGGACAGATTTATTGATCTACACAGAGCCATTTAGAAAGGGAAATGGTTTCTTAAGAGAGAGACTTGGGCATATTAGACTTCTGAATCATCATTAAAAAGAATGAAAAAGATTTTCCTCTCTTAATACCTTTACGATCAGCCTAGATCCGAGTAAGAGGGCTCGGACCTTTGTACCCTGACCACCAATTTCGTTGTGGAAATGTTTCACTTTCTTTTATGGTATATTGTTCATCCTGTTTTAGGTGTGAAATTGATACATACCAATTATGGACTGTATGGAAAATAAAAACAATTCCGTGACCCAGAAATGACCATGTTTAATATTTGGGGGTAACCAGTCCTTTTTTTATGCATGTGTATTATAGGTATGGGGGTAGTTATAGATTATTTTGTTTAGCTAAGAATAATGGCTTTAATATTTTTTTTTTAAAAGTCACATGACATGTTAAATAAAATTCAAGTCATACAGGAAGAGTCAAAGAAAGATATTAAAACCTCTCCCCCACTGTACTTCATCATGTCCAGTCCCAGCATTCCTCATAGAGTGTGTGTAGATAAGAGAGAAATAGATCAATTACCTTCTATAAAAAGGGATGATTCTTGCGTGCTATTTCAACGTAAAAAAAATTGCTTTTTAATTTAATGTAAGTAAAGAAGCAAAAATGAATCTGTAGGGGCTGCTGCGCTCCTGGAAACTGCAGAGGCAGCCGTGCTGGTGTCCAAGGCTCTGCCTGCTCCCCCACTCTGCTTCCCTCTGTCTCGAGACATCTTGGCATTCAAGACAGCGGTGCGGCCCTGGTAAAGCTCTGAAGTCACAGCTGGCTGCTCTTCTAGCAGAACCGCCTTGCTTTTCCTCTGGACAAGCAGATTCCCTTCGCCTGGAGGCTCAGCCACCCATGGCTACACGGCGGTGCAGTCCTCACCCTGAGCCTGGACGAGCCTCCACCAAGTCCCAGGCTGCTAGCAGGGGCCATTTTTAGCTTTCCTGACACAACTCACGAGTTCAGATGCAAAAGAGAAGTGTGCAAAGGCAAAGAAATGAGAAACAAACCTTCCCAGGGCTGAGCGGTAATGCAAATGGATTGAAAAGGTCACTGTACCAAAAACAAGCTGTGGAACTTGAGCATACCCAGTCCATTCAGAGAGGACAGTCTCCTGTATCTGAGATGGAGGCTCAGGATGAGTACATGGGCATGTTTTTCAAAAGGAGGCAGAGACTTAAATTTTTAGGTGAAATTTTCTGATTTACCATGTTGATAGTCAACTAAACAACTGAAATCACAGAAAAACAAAGCAGATGCATGGGCCAGACAGAATCTTCCTTTTGTTATAAACACAATTTACTATAATGCAGGTGACCGTTAAATTTTAATATCAAATGAGCAATAAGCACATTTTAGTGTAAGTGTATCCCATGCAGTATTTGAGGCATATTTACATAAAAGATGTTTATTATTTATCTGAAGTTCAGATTTAACTGGGGAGTTGTGCATTTTCTCTGGCCACGCACTGTTCATGGTAATACCGGGGGGCCTAAAAGGGTGCGTGTTGGATCCCCCACTCCCCTGTGGGCCAGATTATGAAGGATTCAGCAGGTGTGAAAGAGAGGCACTGCAATGGGCCGAGATCTCACAGACCACCGAGGCTTGTATGAAAGGTCTTTATTGGGGGAGGGGGGAGGAGGCTGCAGAGCAGCACCAAGGAGGAGAGAAAAAAGAAGAGAAAAGGGGGAGAAAGATAAGGAGAGAGGGGGGAAGGGAAGAGAGGTGGAGGGAAGGAGGGAGGGAGGGGGGAGAGAGAGAGAGAGAAGGAGAGAAGGTAGGGGAACATATTATATAGGGAAGTTTTAGAATGGTGACGGGCTGGTGGGATAACCAATAAGGAGTTATTGATCTGGAGGAAAGAGCCATAAGGGCGGGCAGCGGGAAATGAAATTGGAACAGGGTGATGAGGTAAGCAGGCCACTCCCTGTGCTAGGGAGGAGTTGTAACTTTAAGGGCAGGAAGGGGCTTTCTGAGGCAATAATCTAACAAGGTGAGTGTGGGGTTTACGTCTGGGCTCATTTCCTTTTCACTGATATTGCAGCTTCCCCACCCCCATTATTTTCCTTCTTTTTCTCCACCCCCCCACTGGTGGGTTTTGAAAAAAAAAACAAAACAGTGCGATAAAAATGCAGGTTTTTTTTTTGTTTTTTTTTTTTTACCATTCCCGATGGGCAGTCCCTAGTTACAGCATGCAAATTTCTTCATCATTAAATTTTTTTAAAAATATGTTTCTCTTGGCTGCCTACATAGCCTTTTGTGAATTTCCCGAAACTATCTTAGCTGAAATTCAACTATATTTACTGCTCAGAAATCCCGAGTACAAATATCTGAGCTGGAAACAGAATTAACTGTTAAAAGAATTCATTATCCTCTTTGGTCAGTGCCTGGGTCAGGAGAAATGAGGCAGGAATCACCAAGGGAAGGCTCATCCCCCCCACCTGCCCCCCATTCTTAGGAGGCTCTCCCCAAAGCCCCATCCTCGTCTCCCAGATTTCTAGAGTCCATGTTTACTTAACCACATTGTAAAGAGGAATTGTCTCCCCCAGGTTGTCTGGGAATCCCCTCCCATTAACTGGTCTCTGGTGACTTCTAATAAGCTTGGTAATTATTCATTTTATCTCAAGGCAAACACTATTAGCCAGGTTTGGTGTGATTAAGGAAAGAGCTTTTTCAAGCTATTCTTTTTTCTGGGGTGGGAATGATTCTGGTGTAATTAAGCCACATTGTGAGGAAACAACTTGGTCCATTGGCTTATTTGGGTTTTGACAATATGATTAAGAATGAGATGCTTCCCTCAACAATTTGCTGCAAAGGATGTTGGCGTTGCAGCTGATGCCCCCTGGGAATCTAAAGTTACATAAGACAAACACAGGTAAATTTATAACAAGTGAAGGAGGGTGGGCGGCATCCTGCCTGAATAATCCATTTAGGAAGGAGTCTGCAGTGACCCGTTGGTTAAAGCCCAGGAAGGAGTCTAGGAACCCGCCGGGTAAAGTTGACGATGAGCCCCCACGGGGACCACGTGCTACTCCCCAAGACAGCTAAATTCCGTAAAGGGGGTGGATGACGTGCGTGCGTTTTAATAAATCACTGAGGTGACTTCATTGTATTTCCTACATTGTTTTTTCCAGATTTAGTAAACAAACGAACAACAACAACAGGAAAAAAAAAAACAACCCTGTGGCATATCTTGCCAGGTTTCTTTTCTTTTCAACCGCTGTTCTTTTTCGGTTTTGTAGGTTGCATTAATAGCATTTTTTCTGAACTTAAGAATCCAGTTATGTAGGAAATGTGAGACAATTTGTTTAGCATTTTGGACATACCTAAGCCAGCTTTTCTGTGTTATGGAAGAGGTTCTAATGGACTTTTTAACCTTTCTGTGTTCACGGGGCAGAGCTCCTTCCCCAACCCACTGGGTACTTGCTGGACGAGGGCTATTTGGTTCAGCTGTCCATCCCTAGTCTATGAGTCCTGGCCAGGAAAGTTGAAAAGGACATAGAAGAAAGAGAAAGAGAGAGGGAGAGATAAAGAAGGAATGGAGGGAGGGAAGGAGGGAGGAGAGAAGGAGGAAAGAAAGAAGGGGAGGGGAGATGGAGAGAATGAGGAAAAAGTACTACTTGACCACGGTTATTCACAGAAACACTGTGATAGCCACATGCACAGAAGGACCAACTTATTCAAGAGAAGACTCAGGGTGTGGCTGGTTCTCAGAACCTCATGCAAGCTTTCAAGTTTGAAAGCTTGACCCCAAGAGCAGTCAAATATGCAGTGCTTCTAAAACGCTAATCTATCCAATTACAATTTGCACCTAAGGTAGCTCTCAGTATCTCCAGGCATCAAGACAAAAAGACAGCTCCGTGTCTAGAGTCTCATGGGGAGAGATTCAAGATAAAGAAGGAGAAGAAGCACAGTCTCTCCTCTCCTGGGCATTACGAGCCCGGATGCCAAAGAGACTGTGCTCCTGGCATCTCTATTGCTAGCTGGAGGAGCGCTTGATTCTCAGATGTGATTGAGTCAGCCAGGCTGCTGACAAAAGCCTGTTTTGACTTGTAAACAGGGCAAGTGTGGAATAGGACTCGGGGTGGAGGAGAAAGATGGAGGCCAAGTTATCATTTTTACAATCACAGTTCAGAACCTGTCGCTGCCGCTGGTGCTTTTATTTTAAAAATTCCTTTGCCAGTGTGTTTCCTATTATTTTTGCCAACCTCTTGTTTCCAAACCCCTTTCCCAGCGTGCTGGCTCTGTTCAAGTAATTGCAGGATTCACTGTTGGAAAACAGGAGATGATTTCGGTCCCTCCGGACGCTGTCCCCGGAGAGCGGAGGTTGCCTCTCCTTTCCTTGTTCCTCTGCTCCTCGTTCCTCGAGTTGATGGACACACCATTCTCGGCACCGGCGAACTTCAGGGTGCACAATCAAGATGTATGTGTAGTGTAACTAAAATGGAAGGAAGATGTTTATTTTATATGTGGTAATATTCATCTCATGCTACCTACAAAGGGCTCTCCCTTAGGCTTACAACATTTTCTCTTTGGAGTGAAAGGACTTTCTTCTGCTTCTGCGGCTCAAGTCGTAGGTCTGATTCTGCGCAGATCACACCTGCTTGAAACATCTGGTCGGGTTAAATGGCCGGGCCATTTGAAGACTTCAGAAGGGAACCGGTCAACATTGGGATCACATACTAAACCTTTATTAAGTTGAAAAGGGGGAACAGAGACATTCATTTTCCCAAATGATGTTGTTTTTTATTATCAAGACTATGGTATTTGGATTGTTTTCTATACAGTTACCATTGAACACTTTGCAGGGTCACACCAGCAGCTCTCAAATTTTTCTTTAGCATTTCTGAGATCTATTTCCCCTCTATTAAAAACAAACGATTGAAAAATGTCCCATAGAAAAAGAGGAAATTGATTCCATCTCCTGACTTGGACTGACTGCACTTCGATTCCGGTGATAGCTATGCTCTGAGGACATTTATAAACTGTTGAATTTCACACACAGTGAAATTGCATAAAGCACGTTCTTGGTAGCTTATTGGTAACAGCTTCCCAAGGCCTGGATCCCGTCTCTCTCTTCTGCTCTATCCTCCTGCCTCCCACATCAAATTACCTCAGAGGCTGTGAAGTCACAGCAAATCAAAAGTTGGCAAAGGTGCCCACATGCCCCAGGATATTGCTGGGTGATTTGGGCGTAAGCTTCCTAATGCCCATTTTATGAGTGGCTTAAACCATGTTCAAATATAGGTCAGAGAATTATTGAGGCTTTATCTATTCTCGCTCCTTCCAGGGCAGCTGACTGACGTGTACCCCTTCTGCCAAAAGGGGCTAAAGAAACTTGCCTGGACCACGGTAGCCCCTCAGTGCAGGCTCGCTGGATGGATGTAGCAAGAAAGAAATGGCCTTCTCAACTTGGCCCATGGAAACCTGAGGCCTGAGCACATGTGGGGAGCAAATTGTTACCCTGGTGGGAGGAGGCAGACTGCTGTAAGCACCGACCACACAAGACCAGTTCACCAGTTGTGACCTTGTACACCACGGTTATGGCTGCCTTGGGCTTCTGCATACCTGATCCATGTAACATGCATAAAACCCTGTCTCCATGTTCACTCACCCAGCCAACAAGCGTGGGCTGGGCATCTGCTGAGTGCTTGTCCTAAGAGCAGGGTGCTGAGACACAACCTGACCATGGCCTCCTGGAGCCTGTATTTTAGCTCAGGGATCAGAAACTGTGGCCCAAGGCCAACTCAAATTCTCTGTCAGATTTTATGTGACCTGCAAGCTAAGAATAGTTTTTTTATATATATATATAATTTGTAATGGTGGAAGAAAGATTAAAACAAAGCTCTATCAGGTAATGTGTGAAAATCACATGAAATTTAACTTTCAGTGCCCATAAACAAAGGTTTTATTGGTACAGAGCCATGCCCACTTTGTACTATTGGGGCAATTAAAGGGTGTGACAGGGACACCACGGTCCTGACACTTTACTGAAGAAAATACACTGACATCAATTTTCGTGGGTGTAGGAAATGTGCCAATTGACTCTGAGCCCATTCTCTTTGTAATTTATTTCTTTGTTTGCAGGTTTGGCCGAGGTGGGGCTTGAACCCACCACCCCGGTATATGGGGCTGGCGCCCCACTCCTTGAGCCATAGGCACCGCCCAGCCCGTTCTCTGTGTAACACAGCACAGCATCACCTCTACCCCATGTGTGAAAACCAGAGCATCCACCTAACCAAATTAAGCAGAAAATTAAGCTGGTTTTGGGGGAGGAGCCACAGAACAAGGGAAAGAATGGTCTCAGACTGCCTAGCCCTTTGAAGGTGAAACTAAGGAAATTGTATCTAATTACAAAATTACCAGCAGCATAGGATGGATAGTAATATATTAAGATCATGGGATGGGATGTAATGGGTCATGGGGTGGGACGTGATGAGGTCATGGATGGGATGTGATGAGGTCGTGGTGTGGGATGTGATGAGGTCATGGATGCAATGTGATGGAGTCATGGGACGGGATGTGATGAGGTCATGGATGTGATGTCTTAGAATCATGGGGTGGGATGTCATGAGGTGATGGATGGGATGTGATGAAGTCATGGGGTGGGATTTGATGAGGTCATGAATCGGATGTGATGAGGTCATGGGATGGATGTGTCAAGGTCATGGGATGGAATGAGATGAGCTCATGGATGGGATGTGATGGGGTCATGGGTAGGATGTCATGAGGTCATAGGATGGGATATGATGAGGTCATGGGGTGGGATGGGATGAGGACATGGATGGGATATAATGGGGTCATGGGGTGGGATGGGATGAGGTCAGCATTATTGTCACATTCTTCCTGTTGCTTCATTTATTGCTTACCTGTTTTCTTAAAGGATTTAAGATATTTTCTTAAGTTGTTAAAATATCAGATTGTTTAAATCCCCAAATCTCAATGTGCCAACTATTTAGTTTATTTTTAACTATAATTGAGCAATTTCTGATAATGTTTTCCATTATTTGAAGTAATCTTTTTGCAATAATTCACATCACTAAGATTTTTATTTTTTTGAGACAGAGTCTCTGTACCCTGGATAGAGTGCCATGGTATCATAGCTCACAGAAACCCCAAACTCTTGGCTTTAAGAGAGCCTCTTGCCTCAGCCTCCCAAGTAGCTGGGAATGCAGGCACCGCATACAAGACTTGCCCACGTTTTCTGTTGTCAAGCAATCCACCCGCTTCAGCCCCCAGAGTGCTAAGATTACAGGCATGAGCTACCATATAATGAAGATTTTCAACTGATACTCCATTCTAAGGATGAACTCAGTATTCATACTCCCTTTCCTGTCCTCACTAGCCCCGAGTTGATCTAGAAGACCCAGTGGTTAGGTGTGATAAGTCTTCCTTGGATAATGCTAAATAGTATCCTGCTGTAAGGACTTTGCCTAAACTACAGAAAGAGTTTCTTGTTTTATTCTTCTTAACAACAAAACCACTCCTTTGTTTAGGCTCAGATTAACCTTTGTCTCGCTAAAACCTAACTTTATCCCACTAGGATCATTTCTAATCATTTCCCATTTATCAGAACCACTGAATTGAGACTTACTGTTCTGATTTATGCTGTACATTAATCCCAGCACACACTCATCTCACCCCCTGCTACTGTCTACCTCTCTGTCCATGGATTTGTGTGTGCTTAAGGCACTAAGTCCTATAGAGTTGGGTGTCTGTGACCACCTGAGCCTAGGACTGTGGGCCACAGAAGCCTCCTCAGAGATGTTGATTCTATTTCTTTTAGAGACCTGCAGGTGGAGGGCTGTCTCCTTGGTATCACATCATAATTATTACAGGGTGACCCTTGAGTGACATAGTCTGAGCTAAAACCCAGACTCTTGCTCTGATTGCATTAGTAACTTGGAGTAAGTATGTTATTTTATTTTATTTTTTTTTATTGTTAGAGGTCTTGTCTGTCAACCACGATGATCACAGCCCCTACCTTCTGGGTTGTCCTACCCTTAAGCACCTGTGCAGTAGGAATAATGATCCCTGGCTAAGAGAAGCCGTCAGATGCCCTTATGGTCGTCAATGTTTTATTGTTATTATCATTTTCAAATGACTGTCCAGCGACAGACTCCCTCTACTGTTCCAGGTTGCCATTTTTTGTCCTTCTTCCTACATAGTAGTATCTTTCAACTTCTTTAGCCAATTATGCTCCACCCTGGGACCTGCTCTATAGGCTGTTCTTAAAATAACTCTCTCTGATCCCAAAGCTCATGGGATGCTGACTCTCATTAAATCCCCGCAGGGAGACTTTTCTCTCCCTCCCCTTTTTGTCCAGACAGACAGACAACTAAGGGTCACCACCTCTTAATATGCTGGCATCTGTGGCTGCTGGTGGGAATTCTGCTGTGAGATGAATTGTCCTGGCTATAGAAGAAAAATGTGTCTTCTCAGGCTGCTTTTAACATACTGGGTGGGGCTTTCTCTATGAAACACACGCTGTTTGGTGCTCACTTCCATCTTTCAGTGGTGACCAGCAATGACCTGTTGCGTTTTCAGCGTGGGTCCCACCCTTTCTGGGGGCCCCTTCCATCTTTCATTCATGACCAGCAATGACCCGTTGCGTTTTCAGCATGGGTCCCACCCTTTCTGGGGGCCCTTCCTTCCAGAGTTCCTATTGTGTGTGTGTCGGACCCATTGCTGTCTTCCTGTCACTTAATCTTAACCCATTTTCCATTTCTCTTTCTCCCTGTGTTGCTTTTGGAGTAACTTCTTTATATGAATCACTGGTTTATCAGCTATTAATTCTTCCAGTGATTGAATTTATTTATTTATTTATTTATTGGTTGCAGTTATCATTGTTGTTTAGCAGGCCCCAGCCAGCGCTCTTACTCACTGAGCTATGGGCACCTAGCCAATTTATTTGTTTGTTTGTTTGGAGACAGAGTCTCACTTTGTCCCACTGGGTAGAGTGCCATGGTGTCACAGCTTATAGCAAGCTCAAACTCTTGGGCTCAAGTGATTCTCTTGCTCAGCCTCCCGAGTAGCTGGGACTACAGGTGCCCACCACAATGCCCGGCTATTTTTAGAGAGAGGGTCTCGCTCTGGCTCAGGCCTGCGAGCACAGGCAATCCACCTGCCTTAGCCTACCAGAGTGCTGGGATTACAGACATGAGCTACCTCGCCAGGCCCCACTGACTGGGTTGTTGATTTGGGGACTGCAGTTGCCTCTGAGACGTGTCGTTGGGTCCTCTTTCAACTCCGCCTGTGTGGCTGTCAGCAGGTTCTTTGTCTTCTCGTGGCTTTGCTGCTTTCTTTTGGTTTAGGTCATTTTTGGCACACTCAGTTTATACTGGAGTTACTTTGTTATCTGCATCCTGCTGTTTGCCCAGCCTGCTATACCCACTTGCAGTGGGGGCAATTCCTTACAGACGTCATAATTTGAGTTGTGGATTTGAGTTTAGTGGCCTGGCCAGTGGGACTCCCGTGAGCATCAACCATGGCTGTGTCCACACAACAAATCTGTGCTTATTTCTCCTAGTCTGAGGGCTGTTGCCACGTTTAGATCAATTTTCATATTAACTTTTTGGCTTGGAAGTTTGAGAATCATCTGAGAGTCAGATTTTGAACCCCAGATCAGTGTGAATTCAGGTCGTGATGATGAATTTTCAGCAGACGTCTTTGATTTTTCTCTCCTGGGTGAGGCCAGGGAGCAGCAAATAAGAGGTGGTGGCATCACCCATGGGCGACATTCTTCTGTGTTTCCGTTTCACCAAGGGCGAGGCTTTGGAGGGCCCCAATTTGGGGAGGAGGTGGCAGCTCTACCTGCCTTCCTTGCTCAGTTACTGCTGGTACGTAAATGTCTAAGTCGATGTTCTCAGAATGGGTCCCCTAGATCGGCAGCACCACACCACTTGGAAGTGGTTAGAAACGCACCTTCTCACAGTCAAATCAAGACCCACTGAATCAGGAACTGGGAGATGGGCTGGGGTCCAGAGAAATGTGTTTCAATAAGCGACCCACGGGATTCTGAGGCACTCACAGGACCACTGCTCCAGGTGGGCAAGACACACAGCTCTCTGCACACGCACCTGTCTCTTCAGGCAGACTCAGGGCACCCGGTTACACCCCTGGTTTTAAACTTTTCCTTCTTTTTCTGTCCCTGGTGTTCATTTCTTTCCTGTTCTCTTGGCTATGACTATGACGTATTGATGACGTTTAATCAGCAGTTACAATATTAATGATAGCAGGAGCACTTTTGGTTATTTTCTCTGCTCTATTGCTAGAACCAGAGGTCTGTGATGATAAGTTTTCTGCGTGAGTTTATTGTCCTTCCTGACTCCCTGCCTGTCAGCTCTGTGAAGACTGGAACAATCACTGTTTTTACTCTGAACTGAATATTTAGCTCCTACTTGGTGAGGAAAGCACAGCAACCACTCCATATTTATCAGACGAATGGTGAAGATACTGAGCTCCTCTATTTCTGTTAATATATGAGAATATTCTACTTTCGTTAGATGGTTCAGAATGCTACCACTTCCTTACTCATCCTTTTGGGGATAATCCCTCCCCATCTGGGACATTTTGCTATTCTTTGGGCCAGTCCCAGCATCGTAGAAGCCACGAAGCCTTCACAAGCCAGAGGCCTCTTTGTTTTTGGAGTCTAACCGCCCTGCCTTGAGGAATCCCTTCTACCTTTACAAAGTGCTGTTTTTATTTATCGTGTCTGCAGCCAGGTGGTAAAGAGCCTCTCAAGTCAAATTGCCTGGTTTTATTTCTTAGCTTCCCCTCCTAACTAGGCATGCGCCCCCAGCCTCTCCCTCTCCATCCCCTCATCTGCACAGCAGGATCGCGGCACATCCCAGGGCTCAGCGGTGCCCTGTGGAGCTTGGCGCATCATGGAGCCCGGCAGGTACTCGGGAAAGCCAGCCATAATTTATATTCCTGTGTGTTTCTTTCCTCCACAAGCAGCCCGGGAATTTTGTGTCTCTTAAGCACCCGTCATATTCCCTGGCACAAAAAATGTTTGTATTAACAGAGGGAAGGAATGCACAGATGAGCTTCATTCCAGGCAGCGGCCGGTGAAAGGATCTTCTGGATGGATAGATCTGCGATCTGCACAGAGCTGTGGGTCCATCTGCGCATTTAACAACCACCACACGTGAAGACTACCGTACAATTTGCAAAGTGGCCTCACAGAAATCGTTTCACCATTTTGTTCACCAAAACCCCCCAACAATATAAGATTACATGAACATGTTTTCTTTGTTAAAAATATCAAATATCATGAACAAGAATAATGCTCCCTTGGCCATCCCAGCCAGACTTGGCTCCCACGGAGCCCTGGTCACTGGTCAAGTGGGTGCCCTTCCGGGCCTTTCTCTGTGCATTTGTGAAATAGACACACGCTTGTCAAATTATAGTCCTTGTGCCTATGTGTCAAACGTAAGTGGGGTTATGCTGTAAATGGAAGTCTGCAGCTCAGTAATTATATCTTGGAAATATTTCCATGTCTCTGTACTAAACTGGCGTGCTCTCGACACAGATGCTTTGTATTCCGTAGTGTGGAAATGCAGTTAATTGTCTTCTTGGTCAACTCCCTGTAAGATCGTTGCAGTGTATTTTTATGATAAACAATTCTGCAGCACGGAATATCCTTGAAACAAAGATATCATTCTTTGATTTTATGTGCAAGTCCGTGTACACACACACACACTTACACATCCAAACGTGTGTGATATTATACATTATGTAGTATACAAGGCATGTATAAATTATGTAAAATACATTCTGTACGTTGCATACACATGTGTAAATTATACTCCATACAGAATCACACACACATGTACTTCTGCTGTGCCTGTGATGACCGTGACGAGACCTCATGTTGGATCCTCTCGTAAAAGCACCTGCCCCATCTGGAGACACCTGGGCCCTCTCACTCTTGCCCTCACTGTTCCATTCTCTCCACCCCCTCCCCAGTCACAGAAGGACACTCTTGCTTAAATTTACTCCATTCACTTCCCAGCTTACTGTCACTTTGGGAAAATAGATTAAAATCATTATAATCTACGTATGTCTTGTATTTGCTTCAAGTTTTTCAACCTAATTACTAACTTGGCTTATGGTAAACTCTTCCTTGCTGAGGCCACCCCCTTTTCACTCCAACAACAGAATTTGTTTCCACCCACATTGGGTCTGTTTTAAAAAGCACTCCTGAGATTGAACATGCATGCATGCTCACGCACACACGTGTGAACACACACTCAAAGGCACACACAAGCAGAGATGCGTGAACACACGCAAAGGCACACACAAGTACACACGCATGCACACACACGCACACGCGTGCACACACACATGCGCACTCGCCACTGAATGATGCAGTAACACAGGCAGGGCTCCACTGAGCTCTGCAGTGCTTCAAAGAACTGCCTGGATGGCTGATCCATAAGTGACAAGCAAGTTCTCAGCCTTATTCTCTGCAGTCCAGGCATCTGCCTCCCTCTTCCCCAGGAAGGGAGTGGGGCCCTCCATACTCTGCCATCCTGTCCTGCTCCATGGTGACACTTGGTACTTTGCAGAGGCCTCTGTAGCTTGGCAATTGCTCTCAATAAATAGCAGAATGTCACCCATGTTTAATGCCTGAGGATTAACTTAAAACACAAGAAATGCCTTGGATTCATCAGTGCAAAAGGAAAAAAAGAGTGATGTAATCATAAATGTCTAACAGTAACTTCTATTCCTATTTTGCTTTTTTTGCATTAGTTTTTTTATTTTTTTAATGTGGGATGAAGTGGGGCCAGTAAACTATGTCTAAAGAAGTGCATCTCCCTGCGAGCTGAGGCCAGAAGGCCTTGTCTCCCAGTCCAGAAGCAGCTGTTAGTACCAGCTCAGGGCGACTCTCCCACACAGGCAGCCTCCTCTCTCTGGGCGACTCTCCCACACAGGCAGCCTTCTCTCCGGCTGCTGCATTTAGCAATCACAGGAAAATACAAAGCTTACTGTTTGTTGCGATTCTTGCAGTTAATCCATATTTGGAGATTGTTTTATGCCGGCCCACATAGAGTCGCCTCGTTTTTCACAGCTGTACGACGTTGCATTTCATAGATGCACCTTAGTTTATGTAAACTTAAACAACATTTAAGTTGTTCCAGTTGGCAATAATACATAATTCTGTATATTGTTTAAAGATACGTGAGTGTAAGTACGGGATAAATTCTAGGAAAAAGCATTCTGGGTCATGTACATCCTAAAGGGAGATTTTATCTGAAGTATGGCCATCATACAGAAAATGTATAAATCATGAGAATACAGGAGAAGGAGTTTCACAGAGAGTGGGCATGGGTAACTGTCACCACGATGAAAAATAGAACAGGACCAAAACTCCAGAAGTTCCCTGGTGCCCCCTCAGACACGGTCCTCCATACTCGAGAGTTCCCACCACCCTGACTTCTGTCACCACGGCCTACTGTCCCTGCTCTGTGACTTCCTACCATGGAGGCACAGCATGTATGTTCTCTGTGACAGGGTCCATGTTGTTTATGTGTGAGTTCCATGTGTGTACATGTCACTACTGTGTACCACTTCCTAATATATTTAGTTCTACTCTTAATGGACATTTGGGTTGCTTCTATATTTTGTCTATTCCCAGTAATATAAACGTCCTTGACATAACTTTAAACCACAGAAGTGGGCCTTTCTGTTGAGTCCATCCCTGGGCTCTTCAGTCCTGGGTTATCTGCCTGCCAGCTTCAGTAGACCCTCCCGGGAGATTCTCAAAGTGGTGTAACACCTGGCGCCCCCCCCACACCCCTGTTTTGGTGTGTTCTGTCCATTTCATTGCAGCCATTCTGGTGAGTACACACTGACCTCACAATTCCGTGATGATTGATGCTGCTGATTACTTGCTCCTGCGATGGCCGTTGGGTCTCCTCCTTGGCGAAATGTCTGTTCACATCTTCTATTTCCTGCTGGGACATCTCTCTTCTCCTTATTGATTTGCAAGACTTTATGATATGCTGGATAAGAGACTTCTGCTGGATACCTGTACTGCACACATCTTCTCCCAACTGTGGCTCGTAAGTGTACTCCCGTAAGATGCCCTTTGTCAGCCATAACTGTAACGATCACTCATTCCATTCTGCTTGTGTTACTTATGTCCCATTTAAGAACATTTCCCTGTCCAGGTAATGAAGATATCCTATGCTTTCTCCTAAAATGTGTACTGGTCAGCATTTCACATTTAGTTTTGTCTGTGAAAAGCTGAGCCCTCATCAGAATACCCAAATCAGAAACCCAGATATGGGTATTTTAAATTTTGATAAATAGAACAATATTGCTAATTGCCCTTCAAAGAGGTCGCCTGATTTATACAGTATATGATTCTTACCTTAAACCAGCAGAAGCTGATGTGTAGCAGAAAATGCAGCTGATCCCAAGATGAGGAATTGGTACTTTTCCAGCGAGGCCCTTGGGGTCCATTTATAACGATTAATCTACCATCGTTCACAGGAAATACACTCACAGCCCACATCAAAGGAACACAAATAAGCCTTTGATGGTTTAATAGGGGCTGGCAGGATGGAGACAGGTGGCCTGACCATCTTCCTGATTTCAAATACGCTGCAAACTCCGTTAATGACATTTGCCTCCTCGTTTCCTTTGAAGCAGGATTCCTGGCCCTGGCTGGGAAATAGGACCTAAAGGCTCAGGCACCAGAGCAGCATGGGAAGGCGGGCGGCATGCACAAATCAGGCCAGGTGAGAGAGCTCTCTGCTCCAGTATTTTCTGGGGGTGGGCTTGGGGGCTGTGGAGTGGAGGAGGGCTGAACAGATGAGATTGAAGGAATCTGCTGACATGTGAGTGAGCCACCTGCCAGCCCAAGTCAGCACGGGGACGGAAGCGGCTTTAGAGGCAGACATGTGACCAGAGCATGGTCCCCAGCTCTACCCCTCCATACAAACAAAAACAAAAACATGAATTTGCCCACTGCTAACTTCTCCTGGTGATTCTGCAGTGCAGACCAGGGCAGTCTGCCTGCTTCTGCGTTCGCGGTTAGCACAGAAGATCACACAGAGGAACCAAAACAACACCACTGGGGTTGGTGAGAGAGTCTCTGGGAGGAAACAGAGATGCCAGATTCTGCAAGGCAGGTTGCTTTAACCCAGCTGGCTCCTCCCTATGGCTTCCTAAGGCAGCGGTTCTCAACCTGTGAGTTGCGACCCCTCTGTAACAATGGAAATACATCCTGCATATCAGATATTTACATTACGATTCATAACAGTAGCAAAATTACAGTTATGAAGTAGCAACAAAAATAATTTTATGGTTGGGGATCACCACAGCTTGAGGAACTGTATTAAAGGGGTCACGGCATTAGGAAGGCTGAGAACCACTGCCCTAAGGGATATATTCTCCAGGCTTCCATTTCTATAACAATATTACTCCTATCCTTTGGGGGATTGTTTGGCCTCCACAGAGCAGTGATTAGGAGAACTTTAGGGACCCTTACTCCATTCCACGTGAGAAGAATTTGACCCAGGGCATCACTGGGCTCAGGTGTGTCTATCTGCATAGAAACCCAGGAAGATTTGGAAAGGCTGGAAACAAAGAATTTCTGGACAGGAAAAGCACTTTAGGAGGAGAATTTGGCTTTTACTCCTTTTCATTTGGATTTTGTTTCTTTTAAGGTTTTCAAAACCAAAGTGGTTCATGTATTTGACTTTGCTGTGTTGCCTCGTCTTTCTTTAAGAGTGATTTTTGTACACTTACCACCCTTGACGTGGAGAAGGCCTCAGGTAAGTGTTCAAAACTACTGCCCATTAAGAAGCCAATGGCGTTGCTTTTTCTAGCACGTGTCTGACAAAGTGAGAAGACAGAGCGTTGGACACCGTCACACCGTCTTTGCACCCTGATGCCTGAGTCATCCGTGACTGTGCCCCAAGTTCAGTTCCACTCCACTGAGTCCCTCCCTTCCTTTCCCACTTACCCGGATAGACGAGGGTTTCTTAACAGACCTCCCCTGACCCAATCTGCCTCACCCCCATTCTGGAGCCAGATTCCTTTTCTTTAAACATTTTAATTTTGCACTCTGATGTCAATGATTTTCAGTTGGTTTCCCATCACCCGTAGGAGGGTGTATGCAAACCTCACACCAGTCTCTGGTTCCATTTATCTGGCTTCTTCCCGTCCTTTGTCTTGAAGTCATCACTGGTTGTTAATTATAGAAGCAAGTGAAGAGGCATTTTATTTTATTTTCCAGTACAAATATTTCAATTATTTAACTGGAGTCGGGCCTGGACACAGATACTGTTTTCAAAGTAATGCGCCTTCAAAGTTACATACCTACATGGAGGAGGGAACACCAGGACCAGCCTTACTTCCCATCATTCCTGATGGTTTCTCTGCTCTGGGTGACTTCTGAGAGATTCATGTGTGTTGTGTGCTTTGCTGCCTCAGGGCCTTTGCACTTTTGGGGTAGGATAATTTTCCTCCCTAATTTCACCTGGCCAACTTCACCTGACCCTCAAGTGTCATCTAAATTGATCCACACTCCTGGAAACCTTTGCTCTGTGACTTGCTTGTCCATAGTAATCAGTGTAACTGAGATTCTAAACATTTGGAGGGTTACCTGTGAATAGCTGGCTTCCTGTGGGAGTCATCTGCATGACAATGTGTGTGTCTTGTGCTCTGGCGTGTCCTGAAATCCTAGACAAGCGGCCAGCCCCTGCAAACAGGGTCCACGGTGAAGTGTGTGACAACATGCTGTTCTGGCCTCCTGTCCTGCCTGCCCCCCATCACCCACTACTTACTTACTGAGCAGGCAGAGTGGTGCCAAGACCTGATGCTTACCCCTGCCAGGATGATGAAGGCCATTTCCAGCTCTGCTGCTCATGGAGAGCATGGATTAATGGCTCACCTTGCTTAAGTGCCTGAAAGGTAACAAAGCTTCTAGGCCCCTAATCATCTGCCTCTGGGAAAACTAAGACAAGCAGGATTTCAGTTCATTTTTGTATTATCTTTACTATATCTACTGCTTCTTCCTCGATGACATTTCTTTGTTTTAGTCTGCATTGTATTATTGTTATTTACATAAAATACAATTTGCCATATTTAAGCTATAATTGATAAGTTCCAACAAATCACTAAGGCTCGTCAAGCCTCTCCTGTGATACAGAACATTTCTGTCATCCTGAGTTCCCCTGGGCTCCTTTGCACCCACAGGTCTGTTTGATGTAAAAGATTTTCATCACCCCAAGAAGTGTCCTCATCCCCCGGCCCTGGGATTTACTTTGATAACTATAATTTTGTCTGTTTCTAGAACTTTTTATAAATGGAATCAAGTAGTACGTGGTTTTCTAGGCTACCTTCTTTCTCTCAGTGTGATGCTTTTCAGATCCTTTCATGATGCTGTCTCAGCAATCCGGTTTCTCCTCATTGCTGAGTGGTACTCAATTGTACAAACATCCCACAGCTTCTTAATTCACTCACTTGTTAATGTGTATTCAGGCTGTTTCCAATTTTCAGTTGTAGAGTTTCTATAAACATTTGTAAAAAGCAGTTTTGTGAATATATGTTTTTATTTCTCTTGGATAAAAACTGGGAGAATTTCTGGGTCTTATGATAGAAGATTATAAAGAAACAGTCAAAATGTTTTCAAAAGTGGTTATACCATTTCCACCAGCAATATAGGAAAACTCTAATTTCTTCATGTCTTTGATAACACTCTTCATTTTCGCATTCAGGTGGGTGTGGAGCAATATCCAACTGGGACTTCAATTTGCATTTCTGTAATGACTAACCATGTTGCCTTTTGTCCATATGCATATACCCCACCTATATATTTTCTTTAGTGAACCATATGGTCAAGTCATTGGCTCATTTTAAATACTGAGTTGTCATCTTAATGAATTTGAAGTATTTTTATATTCTAGGCATAAAAATTTTATTAGATACATATTCTTCAACTTTTTCTAGGTTCTGACTCACTTTTTATTTTCTTTACAATGCCTTTTGAACTTTAAAAGTTTTAAATTTTGTTTACATCCTCATTGTCAAATATTTCTCTTATAATGTGTACTTCATCATGTCCAACTGAAGAATCTTTGCATAATCCAGGGTAAGTTCAATTTTTTTCTATGTTTTCATCTAAAATTTATATGGTTTTAGCTCATATATTTGCTCTATAATCTAGTTCAAGTTCATTTTTATTATGGTCCGAGTCAATAGCACTTCATCGATATTCAATTGTTCCAGGTCTATTTCTGGGTGAAATTCCATCATTCCATCAATTTTACATTTCATGTTCCTTCTTTTGCATTAATTATTTTTACAATTAAATTTTATCTTCTCATTATCTTACGTCCTATACTATATTTTAGTGTTTTCTCTAGGGTTTATAGTCCATCTTTATTAAATTTCCACAGTCCACATTTAAATAATACAATGTCATTTTTCATATGCTATAATAACACTACACAGTATACTTTCACTTCTTGCCTCTGTGTCTCTGTGCTATTGTTCTCCAGATTATGTTGTTTTATTTTTCTGTTAAACACTTATCTGTCAAAGAGATTAAATGACAAGAAAAAAATCTACTGCATTTGTTCACATGTTTACCAATTGTGATACTCTTCATTCTTTTGGGATTTTTGTGTAGATTGAAATTTACATCTAGGATCACTTTACTTCAGTCTGAGGATTTTCTTTAATGTTTCTTGAGAGACTGGTGTCATTACACTGCATTCTTCTAACTTTTCATTGAATAAGTTTGTTTTACCTTCATTATTAATGGTATTTTTAATGGAACAGAATTCAAGGCAGAGAGGATCCCTCTTTCCTGTAAAACTTTAATAATGATGCTCCACTGTCTACTGGACGGCATAGTGTCTGATGCGCACTCTGCTATCACTCTTACACTCCACTGTCTGCTGGATGCATAGCGTCTGATGTGCAGTCTGCTGTCACTCTTATGCTCCACTGTCTGGTGGACGGCATAGTGTCTGATGCACTGTCTGCTGTCACTCTTACACTCCACTGTCTGCTGGATGCATAGTGTCTGATGCGCAGTCTGCTGTCACTCTTACGCTCCATAGTCTGCTGGATGGCATAGTGTCTGATGCACTGTATGCTGTCACTCTTACACTCCACTCTCTGCTGGATGCATAGTGTCTGATGTGCAGTCTGCTGTCACTCTTATGCTCCACTGTCTGCTGGATGGCATAGTGTCTGATGTGCTGTCTGCTGTCACTCTTATGCTCCACTGTCTGCTGTCACTCTTATGCTCCACTGTCTGCTGGACAGCATAGTGTCTGATGTGCTGTCTGCTGTCATTCTTATACTCCACTGTCTGCTGGATGGTATAGTGTCTGATGCGCTGTCTGCTGTCACTCTGATGCTCCACTGTCTGCTGGATGCATAGTGTCTGATGCACACTCTGCTGTCACTCTTACATTTTCTTTCCTCTGTACTGTGTTTTCCTTCCCTTTGCCTCTGGCTCACCGTATGTCTTAGGATGTCTTTCCTTGTGCTTCTTCTGATCAGGATTTTTTGGTTTATTTGTTTCTTTTGCTTATGGCATCTGTGACTTTACTATTTTATTAATCAAATTTGGAAATATTTTAGCCACTATTGCCTTAAATCTATAAACATAATTTTTTTGTTTCTGCTTTTCCAAACCCAAGTTGTGCATGTGTCAGACAGATTCACACTCCATAGCTCTTCGAGGCCTTGCTCATTTCTTCTGTCATCTTCCTACTATTTGCGCTTAATTTTGCATAGTAGCTATTGCTATGACTCCAAGTTCATTAAATTTGTCTTCTGTACTCTATGTGGTGAAAACACCAAGTATTTCTGGCTATGAATGAGCTCAGGGATTATTCCATCTGCTGCTTGTTATCCTTGTGCAGGAGCCATGCCCATCTTCTCTATATCTTTCCCATGTTAGTATATGACTGCTGAAGTGAGCACTGTTTCATTCACTCCTTTCTAGGGGTTCATTCCCTTGACTTGGGGGGTTTCCCATATGTATACACAAATTAGCTCTCAGTGAAAGCCTGGAGGGGACCCCTGTGAAAAATTCTAGGGTACACTATTGTCTCTTGTTTATTCCCTCTCCCCCTTTCTCTTCTCCTCTCCCTCTCCAATACTCCATTTTCTCACTTCCCAGAACTCCTCCCCACAAATTATAGCCCTTTGGATTCCTGAAAATGATTTTTCTGGACAACAAAGTCACTCTATGCAATGACACAGGGTATTTGAGGGATGACTCTGTTTTTTTTTTTCCTTTATCTAGAAATCACTGTCCTCCACTGCTCTATGTACGATGTCTAACAATGATTGCTACATATCTTCTGTTCTTTTCCTAATCATTTGAGAAAGAATATTGTATCTAGTTTCTGTTATTCCATTGTGACCATAAAAGGATGTCCTGCTTTCTGCTTTTCTTTTTAGTTGTTAAAATTAGAAAAGGTGGTTTCTGTTTGTTTGTTTGTTTGTTTTGCTTCTTGTTCTTCTTACCCGCTTTTGCCTTGATGTTACAGAAATATAGTGTTATGTTTTGGCTGTAAGCAAAGGGTGATACTATCCACATAGAAAACAATAGTTGGCAAATTATTGAATATGATTCTAATTATATCTTTCAGATTCGACAGTAGTTTTTTTTCTTTTATTTGTCACTTTCTATAAACATTTAATTGAAAGAAGGATCTTACATCTTCAAAAATCAGTTGTCTTTCCACAAATACATTGAATGAGCAAAAACAATCTTTGTATTAAAAGTTAAGTTGAACCAGATTAATAGATATAGACATATATATGTGTGTATATATATACACGTATATATACACACAGACACACAGAGGCATATTTGTACCCATGCACACATATATGTGTGTGTATATCTGTGTGTGTGACATTATTACTGATTTGTACTTGGGTATACTAGGCATCACGTATGACACAATTTATTAATGTGTATGAGTATATCAGCTTTACACAGATTAAATTATCCCTAAAACACAAAAATGTATTACAATACTTACATAAAATTTTTTAAAGTATTTTTAAATTTCTACTAAAAGAACCCTTTTTGAAAGAGCACTCTATTTTCTGACACTTCCAAGCACAATTATTTACATGAATTATATCAACCATCTTTCATTTCAATATTTACTTTTTTTGTAACTAGAATTAAGGAGACAGGCTAGGGATTTCTTCAGCAGGATTTTACAATTAATTATCCCTTGCCTCATTGACCTAATATATCTGGTTTCCAGATTCCCAACATTTTATTCCTACAAATTACCTAGTCATTAACTAAAAAATGAAATTGATTAATAGTATCAAAGTAAGTACAATATTATTTACTTTTGTTAGAAATGGCATCATATTTGAAAGGCTAATACAATAGTAAAATAAATAAATTAGAATTTTTTAAAAAATAAATTAGAATTTTTATTGAAACTAACAGAACATGATAATCTCTAACTTTTCCATTTCTTTACAGTTTTCCAGAAATAAGCTATCGGGGAAAATTTTTCTTTAATTTGGAAATATAATTCTTATGGCAAAAGCAATTTCCCAGAAATGTGAGGAAAACGTTACTCAGAATCTGACTTCTGTAAATAGTTCAGAAACAGGTGGAGGAAAGAGCCAGCTGCACTGAAGTTTCTCCATTTGAAGCAGGTAGCCCATATCAGGCATTTAAAATCCATAGACTAAATGGAGTTGGGCCTGCCAACTCATTTTCTGCCCTGGGAGCAACTAACACATGCCGGTGGCTCTTGGTTCTGACTAGCAATGCATGTTAAATGTAGTGATTAACTAACATATTTTAAAATAGGTGCACATTCTCACTTTCTTGAAAAAAAAATCCTTAAAATCCTGACTTTGCACTGGGAAATGCAAAAACTATCATTAAAATAACCAAAACCACTTCCAGACAGAAATGTTCTCATCAGCTTTGAGTAACACCAGAGGTTTTCACCTGTCCAGATGTGCTTCAGGCCTCTGTGATGACAAGGACTAGAGGATCATCCCCCACCCAGGAGACACTCCCACTCAGACTTCTGCTTGGACAGGGTGGGGTTTGACTCTGAGAACCTGAATCTTTCATGGATATATCCTCATGAGCCCTTTGGAACCTGTGTTTTAGGGACCCACTCCTGCACAGATGGGGACCTCATCAGGATTCCACACATGTCTGAAATGTGCAAATGAGCAATTCCAAGAAACAGTCCTTGCTATTCATCAGTAGTCAGTAAAGCCTCAACTCTTGGGTCAGGGATTTTCTGGATTAGAAGGTATTTCTCGCTGGACCAAAGACTGCATTTATTAGAGAAAATAATTTTTATTTTTGCTCTTATCCTGAGTGCACTGGTATGAGTTTCTGTACGTGGAGGTACTTTGATTCTCTGAAAGCGACTCATTCTCCCTGGCCAACCCAATGCCCATGTGAGTCCACCTCTCCATGGTGGCCTGTCCCTTTTTGTCATGAAATAAGCAGATCTGAAAAGACAATAATGGTTACTTGAGGCCTAAAGGAATTCTCTAGACACATGGTATCTGCTCATTGGAAATGTCTTCATTGAGTGAGAGAGAGAAAGATGTGGAATCCTGATGAGACCCCTGCCTGTGCAGGAGTGGGTCCCTGAAACACCAATTCCAAAGTGCCCATGAGGGATTCTTGGAATAGCCATGAAAAATTCAGATTCTCAGACTCAAACCTAACTCCACCAAGCAGAGAAAGAAAGAGAGAGAGGGAGAAGGGAAGATACTATCATGTGATTACTTGTGATTACTGCGTTAATAATGCATGTCCCCTGCATTTTGTAGTAGTGGAATATTTTGATGGCTTTGACATTTAGCCATCTTCTCTAGAGAAACACACAATATGAAAAAAAGGAACTATTTTCATGCATTGCAGGCATTGCAAGAAATAGACTATCAAAATTCAGTCTGCATTCAGAAAGAGGAGTACAGACTTGCACAGATTAATTGGTGGAGACAAGATACTCTACTAATAAAAGTACTGAAGGAAAAATTAGCAGAGCATCAGTTTCCTACTTCACTTTAGAATTCAGCCCAAGGACACAAGCAGACTCCTAAAAATGAGTTTTAATAACTTTCTTTTTTGCTTGTGTTAGTCTGTAGGCAAAATTTTGTAGTTTTAATAATCTCTGACAGTAATAAGTTCCTCTAGTGTTTATATCTCCCTAACAATATGTGGCTGTAATTACTGTAGCAGGGAATTTAATAAGTCACAAAAAAGTAGAATAAATGTGACATTGTGTTTTCTGAAAAATATTAATCCCTCTCTCTTTGTGCTTTTGTTACTTGAGCTTTTTGATTAGGCATGTTTTCTCCAGCACCTCTTTGTCCGCCCAGGAACAAGGCATGCGGGCAGAGAGGCTCAGTGGTGCCTTCCCACTGCTGGAGACACCTGGCTGTCTCGGATTCCCTCTTTCCATGAAGAATTGCTCACTAGTCTCCTGCCATCCAGCATTCCCCAGAGATCATCAGTGTAATCGCGTAATGCCTGGCATCTATTGGAGCAAATCATGTGCATCACTCAGATTAACATGACTGTTTCTTAGTCATGTAGGAGCTAAAGCCTCTGTTCCCTACATGCACCATCCACTCTGTGCCAGTTCTCAGGCTCTGGAAGAGCTTGTCTTCCTTTTTCAAAGACCAAAGCCCTTGCTGGGTAGCTCTTTCCCACATCCCTCTTCTCTCTGGCTCCCCTTGTTGGGCAGCTCTCTACATCCCCATTTCTCTGGGTCCCCTCGTTGGCTGGCTCTCTCCCACATCCCCACTTCTGTCTCTCTTTCCATATTACAAAGATCCTTATCCTTGGAATTTTAAGCAGTTACCATACAATTGTTAGACCTTTACTTTGTGCTCTAGAGTGTCTGATTTACTGAAATTCAAGACCTGTTAAATCTATTTTAAAACCAGACTTTCAATATATCCTGGATATCATTTAGAGAGTCTCTTCTATGTAGATTAAAAATCACTTCATTTTTGTGAAATGTTTTGATGCGGAATTATTTGAAGACAAAAGAAATCTAGTTGTTGTTTTCTCTGTTATTCATTTTTTTTTGTGTAACATAAATGGTAAAAATGTTGGCCGGCTCTATCCGGCATCCCCACTTCTCTCCGAGTCCCCTGCTCACCTCCCCAGAACATGGATGGCAATGCTTCTCTGCTCGTGCTTCCCTGGTCCTGAGGCCTCCCCTCGCCCACATCTTTGCAGTCCCCTCATCAGCTTCACACGAGCATCTCTCCAGCTTCTTGGTGTCTTGCTCTTTCCTCGCAGACCCTCTAAGGTGGGTTTGGGTTTTTCTTAACATTTCGCCTTTCACCTTTCATACTGACCAGGGTCTCAACTATCGTTTCTAATTCATTGTCTCCCAAAGTCACAATTATTGTGGAAAAACTGATGATTTTTAATTTTTTTCTCATTTCCAAACTCCTTTCCACCATTCAGGCCTATATACAAGGTTGGACAATTAAGTGTGTGAACTTGTCCTAGAAAAAGTGCTCTGTACCTCATGCTGAATGTCACTACTGTCACCTTCAAAGTGCACTGGGGCTGGTGCCTACCCCACCCTTCAGAGCAATTTTGGAACTCTTTCTGGAATGGCCGTCAGAGCTGTTGTCATCTGGGTCTGATAACTAAGTTCACAGTCTTGCCACCATACAGTTACACTGGCAGCACTGTGTAAACAGCTCAGTAAGGCTTCGTGACCTTGGAATAACAGGGTCCCACAGCTGTGCTCACGCTGATGTGTAGCTGGGTCTTGCTGAGGGGCACTCATTATTGTTGCTTGGTTTTGTGTGTGTACAATGACAGCTTTGATGGCCATTCCAGAAAAAGAATTCCAGAATTGCTTTGAAGGGTGGATTACGTGCTGGGCTTGGTGGATAGCCTCCCAAGGGGAGGACGCCAAGGTGACCTAGTGATATTCAGCCCTGAGGTGTGGTCGCTTTTCCTAGGATGAGCTTAAGAGCTTGTTTGACCTCTGCATCATCACCAGATAGATGATACACTTCTCTCGTGCATGTGAGGGAGGGTGGGAAGACACGCATTCCCGCAGAGTACGGGAGGGGTTTCTAACGATGCATCGAACTCGTATTCTACTGCAGGAGACAATAGGCTCCGTGTTAAAGGACTTATTCAGAGTAAGAAATACACCAGGTGCAGGTGTCGAGATGACCTCAAGGATCCCTTTCAGATCTTGCTTTCAATACACTGGGAATACTTCACTGAGACCATCTCTGGTGGGACAGATGCCACCGACAGAGGGGTTGGTTGAGATGGGGAAATATATTTGTGAGCATATAGGGGTGTGTTTGTGGGTATGTATTTATACATATCTGGAAGTGTGCATATGTATAAATAGAGAGAGATATTAATATATACATATCTGACATCTTTTTTAATGCCTGCAACCCAAATAAAAATAAGCCCCATGAAGAATGGATGAGCTGACAGCACACTATGCGGTTCTGCATCTGGAGCGTGCATGGGAATTTATTACAGCGGCAGCCAGAATTTTTTTTTTTTTTTTTTGGACATGTGATAATCTTTTATTCTGTTTTATGTGAAAGTTAAAAGCTAAAGAATGCCATTTGCAGACCTTCAGCAACTTCTAGCTTGGCTTTAGAAATTCATTGCCGAAGATGGAGAACTTTGATATAGGGCCAGCACAATGCCATCCAGCGCCCAGATCTTAATTTCTGAATTGATTCTTCATCTCAGTCCCTATTCTGCTTGCAGGAGTGACAGAAGAAACGTCCAAGAGTAGATTTCGACTTGCAGAAGCCGCTGAGAGAAGCCAGCTATGAAAAAGAGTGAGTGAACCCCACATCCCTGTACATCATTTATTACAGACACCGCTGCCATTTTTTATCATGAATCTCTACTCAGACAAAGATTTAACATCAAAGAAGAGCCTTACTTAGGCTTAAATAATTATGACTGTTGAGAAATCCTACAGTGGCTTGTACTGACTCTAGCAACGTAAATTCACTCGCGTCCCCAGGCACCAGTCTGGCCCTCGTTCCACTTGTCAGAAGGAGGCCAGGCAGGAGACGCCAAATCACAGAGTCTCTGGCAACAGGTGACCCAGTGCATCAGCTGTTCCGTCAGCACCAGTGACACAGCCAGGAAAGGGGGGTGCAGAGAAAAGTCCCCATGTGACTGGAGAGGAGACGAGGCCTTTGCTCTGACCCCAGTTCAGGTGCGGAGGTCACAGCACAGCCAGAACACTGTGGATCCCACCAAGCTCTCTGAGCCCTCCCCACCTCCATCTCCCTGTCAGCCGCGCCCAGCTCCTCCCTCCCGCCCTCCCTCTGATTTCCTGGATGGGACTCAGGTCTTTGTTTGCAGTTTACTTCCTTATAAAACCTTCCCTGTCTACCCCCTACCCACCTGGTTGGTCAAGTGTTCATTTTCTTAGTCCCCCAGACCCCCAATTTTTCTATCACTTATCTTGCCATTTTGCACTTTAATTTTTTTTTAATTTATAATTATTCTGTCCCATAAAAGGTGTATACAGGTATATTTATGGGGTACCTATGATGCAGGACCTCCATGTGTAATATTACATCAGGGCAGCTGGGGTGGCCGCACCTCAAACACACTCAGCCTTTCTTTGTCTTGGGAGAACCTCCCCACTGTGATGGTCCTGTGAGGGCAGGGGTCATGCATCCTTCACCCTCCAGCCTTCAGCACCAGGCCAGTGCCCAGTGGATGGTTTGTAGATAAATAGAACCCAAGGAGTGTGGCCTTTTCTGGGGGTTTTCTTTTGATATAAACAGGAAAAAAATAATGTTTTTACACTGGACTGTGCAGAGCCAATAGGGGCCCCTATTTGGATTTTCATAATAATCTCCAGACAGCAAGAGGGATGGACATGGGACCAGGGCCAGAAGAGTTCTGAGAAGCCTGGGGAGAAATCAAAAGCCAACTTAGAACACTGAGGTCATCCCAAATAGCCTGTTAGAAATACGATGTCGGGCGGCGCCTGTGACTCAAAGGGTAGGGCGCTGGCCCCACATGCCAGACGTGGCAGGTTCAAACCCAGCCCCAGCCAAAACCTAGAAATACGATGTCAGAGGGGCTGGGTGGGGAGGGGTCAGAGGCAAGTGAGGGTCCTGTATTAGAAAGTGGGGGAGAAGAAGGGGCCAGAGGGGAACTCAGAGAGACTTAGGGGTAAGCAGCTCTGGTATGTCTTCAGGGGCCACAGGAAGCACAGGGGGATGGGGGAGTCTCTGGTCCCTAGGGAGCCCAGTGCAGTGGATACTTGATCTCTGTCCCCTGGGAGTCTGAGCTGAGAACAGACAGCCATCCTGTGCCTGGACAGACGGACCCACAGAAACAGTGCAGGTACAAAGATGCACAGTCCTAAGCTATTAACACATGATGATTTCTTACAGCAGCCATGGAAAACATACACAGATGCTCCTGAGGTTATACAGGTGAGCCCTGGGACCCCCAGGACAGAGCTCAGCTCCCGGCTGCACCCCCACCACCTGTCCTCACTTTCTGGGGCGTCTGTCCTCCTTTGTGAGTGAGACAGGAGGACCCCACTAGTGTGAAGGTGCAGGGAGCGTGGTGCACCGTGCACATGGAGCCCACGTTCATGCCCCCTGTTACGCCCCTCACTGACTGTGATTAATTCCACCTTTCCTTTCCCCTCAAAAGATGTGCCGTGACAGGGTCTAACTGGTGGAGGCTTCAGTGAAGTCCTGTGGCTGCGCTTGTTCTGGAGAAGCTGGTCTGGGTCTCGCATCTCCCTGTGGGGCCTGTGTCTCCCCCGTCGTATGACAGAAGTTGTAGCAGCTCTCAGTGGTCTCGTTGCCATGGCCAATGCTGGGGGACCCACGCTGAGCCTTCCAATTCTCTGCCCTTGGACTCCAGAGAGGGGACACTGAGAGCCTTCTTCCCCAGACATGGGGTGTGGGGGAATCATAGCAAGTTACAGAGCCAGGGTCAGAGCCAAGGAGAGGGAGCCAGTCAGAAGATGATGACATGGCTGAGTGGACACTCAGAACCGTGCAGAGAAAGAGGGTTGGGTCTGCAGAGGGACACACAACTCTGAGAACCCAGGATCCCAGGGAAACAGAAACCCCAGAGCCGAGGACCTGTCCCCACAGGCCCTGAACTTGCTGCCCACACTGGCATGGGAGCCCCTGTATCTGTGCAAAAGCTTCTTAAAATGTGTTAGGGTCCTCCTCAGATGCAGAGAGCAGGGTGGCTGCCGGCACTGTGCACGTGTGAGGCTCATGGTCCTGACGTCCCCCCACGCCCATGCACATCATTCCTCACCCTGGGGCCAACCCTTGCTCCTTAGATGTTTCCTTCCACAGCCTTCCTAAGCTCATGGGATTTGTTTTCTTTGCTTTGTTTGTTTTTAAACACGGTATACTATCCACCTCTATGCTTTACCTCAACTTTCTCACTTGATATTACCTTGTGAACACCCCTAAGTCAACTGGATAGAGCACATTGCCTCTAACATTCGCATGGGAAGAATCAGTTTTCCACTCAAGCTCATTGAAGAATGTACATTTAAGTCTAGTAATCTTTAACCACTACAGTAATATAAGCACAAATAATTTCTTCTTCATGCATTTTTGAACATGCCATCTGTGGGATAAGGAGGCAGGGGAGGGACCAGCCAAATGGCTAGAAGTTCAGACACTAGCAACAGGGTACCCGAGTCCACCTCCCTGCCCAGCTTTGGCTACATGTCCCACTTTGGCTAAGTTACTGACCCTCCCAAGGCTCATGTTCCTCAGCTGTAGAAAAGAGAGTGCTGGAAGCACTTCCTAGTCGTAAGGAATCGGTGCTCACCATCTACAGCTCTCAGAGCAGGGCCTGGCACCGGTGGGTGTGTGGTCAGCACCAGCTATCTCCATTCCCTGACGATCACTGTCATCGTCACAGTGATTTGGAGTCATTGTTTAGATTCTCACAAGAAGAACACTTTGATAAATTCATTCTCTCCTTCCCTGGACCCAATTCCATGAGGTTTCTTGTAGCTTTAAATCATAACACCCCAAAGTACTCCTGAAGTACAGACACTGTGAATTCAAACATGAACTACCACCAGACGTCACCAATCCAGTTTGCCCTAATAAGGCTCTTGCCATGTTGACTTTTCTGGGAATAATGAGTCTAACGCTCTGGTTCCATCTTGGAAGGGAGAACTGTATCAGAGTTCATTGTCTGTGTCATTGTTTTTTACACTTTGCTTAAACGGGATTGCTTCTCAGTGAAATAATTCTCCTTCCTCCGTGGTCCAAGCTCTCAGTAATTTTTCGTCATAATCATCTTCTTCATCCATCTGGCAAACACTTAAGGCAAGTCATCCTGTCCACAGGAAAACACACATTATGAACAAGAGGTGAGTGTTCTCTGTGTAATTGTTACGAATACTTAGCAGATGACCCCTCAAAGGTTTTGATCCCCCCCTTGAAGTCCAATTACTCCGCGTGTCTCTTGATCGTCTGTCTGATCTGCAATGTTTCTCCTCATCTCTTTGCGGGTTGTGATGCTATTTCTTCCTCTTTCATTCTCCTCTTTTAAGTTTCTCTTGTACAAAATTAATTACATTGTACCTTCAAGCATAATTTTAACACTGTCTCCATTGCACTGTGTCTGTTTTTAATTAATGCTCTTCTAATGTAGATTTTAGAGCCAAATGGTGCAATATTCTGAGCATCAAAGAAACAAAGAATCTAACAAAACTAAAATGAACAAGTGAGACAAAACAGCCAACAATATGTTCCCAAACCAAGATGTCACTTGGGCTGCACATTGGGTGATGGAACTGATTACTTGGGGCTTTCTCTCTATAAGGAAAAGACAAGAGATGTTGCCTCCAGATTTCTGGGGCTCCCATTGATTCCGCACCAGGGAATTAACCAGACACAACATACTCAGGCTTGAGGAAAGGGGAAAGGGGTGGGAGGGTGAATCTCTCAGATACAGTTCTCAAAATTTTCTGGAGAAGAGACTTGGGAAATCACTCATGCTGAGCTCCAGTCTGTGTCCCCATGTCCCCAGGACATTTATGACGTCAGGTCCCTCTCTCGTCCCCTACAGCGCCTCTCCAGAGGTGAAGTTTCTCAGTCATACACGTTGGTGGAGAATATCCAAATAACAGAATATGGGCAAGCCAACTTCTCCTTGTCACTCTTTTGCTAATAAATCACCTTAAATTCCTCCCACCCGATAAACAGAACTGCTTAGAAAGGTGTGTGGGGGGGTCTCAATTTACAGTAAAATGCAGGTATTTGTAATAATATGTGTGCATTCTAAATAGACGATTTTTTCTTTTTCTTTCTTTTTTTTTTTTTTGCAGTTTTTGGCAACCGGGTTTGAACCTACCACCTCCATCATATGGGGCCAATGTCCTACTCCTTGAACCACAGGCGCTGCCCCTAAATAGACAATTTATATTGGTGCTGACACAGTTTTAGTGCGGTTGTATTTGAAGACTTTAGTTACTTGACATACTTTTTCTTAAAGAATGGTTTTAAAAAATCAGACTGGGTAATAATTTTGCAGCAACAGAGGCTGAGATCTTAACCTCAGGCCATGCAGGGAAATACTTTTTCCCCTAAGGCAAAATGATGAAAGGTAAGAGTGTAGGTTTGTGTCTCCAATTGGCCTTAGGGCTGGTCCTGATTTGGCCAGTAACTCCCAGTGTAAACATGAAGCGTCCAATCAGAAGTTATGTCCTTTGCAGGCCCCTCCCACTTTTCTGTCAGCTGTTTCCTCCTCACTCTGACCCTTCTACAGACATAGAATGGACACATCCAAGGTTTGAAAACTATGACTCCATCTGTGGCCAGATGAGTCATGGTCAAGGTCCTGGCCTCCAAAAGATGTGTTTATATCCAACCCCTGGCATCTGAGATATGACCTTGGTTGCAGGAAGAGTCCTGCAGTTAAGGGACTTGAGATGAGACCATCCTGATCATCTCATGGACACTAAATCCACTGAGACGGGAAGAGCAAAGGGAAAAGGGAGGCACCAGGGAGAGGCAGCCATGTAGAGACAGAGGCTGAGGCTGCAGTGAGGGGCGACCAGGCAAGGGACAGCGGGAGTCCCCAGAAGCTAGAAGAGGCTGCCTTACAGCTTCTGGGGGCAGCGTGGTCCTGCCAGCACCTTAATTTCAGACTTCTGGCCTCAAGAACTGACTGTGAAGGATAAATATATGTTGCTTTAAGCCATGCAGGTTGTGGTCATCTGTTATGGGAGACCTAGGAAACGTGTCTGGCCACTGAATGCAGTGTGGGCAATCCCAAACAAGGAAGGTTGGCTGGAAGAGTCAGGCCATGGTCTTTTCTAGCTTCTGGTGACTCCCACTGTCCCTTGCCTGGTCACCCCTCACTGCAGCCTCAGCCTCTATCTTGGGCTTAATCAGAGGATGAAGCTGGAGATGCTGTCAGGGAACATGGTGGGCCACAGGGATGGAGAAACAGAAAAGGCTGTGGGTCTGTTTGGCATAAAAGAGGAAAATGGAGTAGATGTGGGAGGGTTGAGGAGAGAGAGGGAGGGGGAGAGAGAGAGATTGGAAGCAGAGAGATAAGAGAAAAATTCTGATGTGAGACTTGGGACAATTGGGAAAACATAAAATACTAGGGGTTTTAAAGGGAATGTGACATGTGAAGCTGGTTATAGGTGATGGCGGGGAAAGGAATAAGCAGGGAACAGGGAGCCAAGCTGAAAATCAACAAGAATGAAGCCTCCACCTCCCGGGAGAGGTGGGGAAGGAGGCAGATGGGACTAGGAGCCTGGGGTGAGCTGACGGCTGGAGCTGTGGGGGGCCCCAAATCAGAGAGAGGAGAGGAATAACCCAGCTTTTCCCTCCTCGCCCCTCCGGTCCCCCTGCAGCACCTCTTGGTGGCCAGACACAGCCAGAGTCTGTTGACAAGGGGGGCCGGGAATGTGCCCTCCGCAGATCAGAACAGAGAGGGGAAGGGATTTCTCTGAAAACACACAATAGTCTCTGGAAATCCACATCCTGGGCCCGAGACACACCTCCCAACCTGACGGTAAGGAACTAGCACCTGCCACACGCTCAGACCGCAGAGGAGCTAAACCTGAGAGCCGTAGCAGAGACCCTGGAGGTACTCTTGCATTCGTAGATGGAGCCACACACTTCTAGATGACACATGGGTTGAAAAGGAAGACGCAAGAGAAACTTAGAAATATTCTGAACTAACGAAAATGACATCTTAACTGTCACAGCAGGTGGGCTGCAGTGAAAGCAGCATTTACAGGGTGACGGGGAAACTTCTAGCATGAAGCACCTGGACCAGAAGAGAAAGGTCTGAGGTCAAAGTCCTCCTCTCCATCCAGGAAGCAAGAGGGCGATAAACACAAGCAGAGGAGCTAAAATAGTAAAGATTGGGGCAAAAATCAAGGAAACAGGAAATCAGTGGGGAAAAAAAGCAATGAAACTAAAAGATGGTTGTTCAGGAAGATGGATGTTGTGGGCTGAATGTTTGTGCCTCTCCCCCAAATGCACATATTAAAATCCCCACCCCCAAAGCGATGGTGTCAGGAGGGGCCTCTGGGGTGTGACTGCATCATGAGAGCAGGGGCCTCACACATGTGTGGCCTTTACAAAAGAGACCCCAGACAGCTCCCCACCCTTCCCACCCCGTGAGGACACAAGGAGAAGGTACCCCCATGAACCACAGAACAAGGCCCCACCAGCACAGAGTGTGCTCCCCCTCGATGGGGCCTTCGCAGAGCTGCGAGCAATGTCTGTTGTTTGCGAGTCGTCAAGCCTCCGATATTTTGCTATAAAAGCAGAGACAGACGAGGACAGTGAGTAGAATGGACAGACCCCTGGGCATGCTGGAAAAAACAAAGAAGATACAAGATCAGAAATGAAAACAGAGGACTTCACGGCTCATCCAGGGACATTACAGCAATAATTAAGGAATATTATGACCATTCCATGCCTAAAATTTTCATTTCCCAGAAATCTTCCTCAAAAGATTGGACAAAATTCACACAGTAAGAAATAGTCTGAGTGGTTTCTGTTGAGTGAACAAGTGGAATTTAGTAACTAAAAACCTTCTAAAAAAGAAAACAACAGGCCCAGACAGTGTCCATGGGGAATTTTACCAAACATTTAATTAAAAAATGATACCAATTCTCCACAATACCTTTCAGAAAACAGAAGCAGAGAGGTTACTTTTAAAACTCATCTTATGATACCAGAATTACTCTATTACCAAAACCAGAGAAGGGCATGTCCAGAAGAAAAAAAAAATAGACAAACCAACAACTCTCCCGAACATCTTCACAGATGAAAAACTCCTTGGCAAATTATGAGCAAACCACAACTAAGAATGTATATAAATAATTGCAGACCACAACAGGGTGGGATTTATTCCAAGTAACAAAACCTGATGGAACATTTGAAAATGAACACGACCCATATACTAACAGCTCAAGAAGGAAAATTGTATGATTACATCACATCAACGGCTATAAAAAATCTCTTATCCACTTAGGATAAAATGCTTAGCAAACTCAGAATATAGAGCCCTTTCTCAACTCCATAAAACAAATTTTCATGAAACCTACAGCTAGCAGGATACTTAATGGTATGAAACCACATACGTTCCCCCTAACATCAGAGAAAAGACCATGATATACCCTTTTTTGACTCTTAATTCAACCTAATACTAGAAATCCTAGCTCCAAGCTCGTGCAATAAGACAAAGAAAAATGAATAAATATCTATACAAATTGGGAAGAAAAAATCTGTCCTTGTTTGCATACAGCAAACTCATAAAACTAATAAATGATTATAGCAATTTGCAGAATATAAGCTTAGTATACAGAACTCAATTGCTTTTAAATGTCCAAGGAAAGAGGAATTAAAATCTAATACCATTTACAACAGCAACAAGAAATAGCATACTCAGTGGAAATCTTAAAAGTGTTTGTGAAGGACTTACTTTGTATAAGCAGTAGTACGCAGCCATGAAAAGGAATAAAATGTGCTGTTTGCAGCAACTTGGATGGAGCTGGAGACCATGATCCCAAGTGAAATATCTCAAGAGTGGAACACCAAACACAGCATAGTCTCTCCAGTAATTAGGAGCTAAACTATGGGCAGACACGGGGACAAGGACATGTGAAGGTCATCTGAGAAGAGGAGAGAGTGAGGGGCAGGGATGAGAGACTCACCTGTCAGGGACAGAGAACACTGTTCTGGTGGGGTGGGGGCCCACCCAAAGCCCTGACTCCAGCATTACGCCAGGTACCCACGGAACAAAAACATCTGTACCCCTTAACAGTTTGAAAGTAAAAATAAAAAAGGAAACTGGTAAAGTCTTATGAAAGACATCAAAGAAGATCTAAATAAATGGTGGTTGTGTATCCAGGTACTGGGAAATTCAGTGTTCATAAGTGTTAATTCTTCTTTAATTGATGTATGGTCTAGAAAAAGTTCAAGTTAAAATTCTCCCACGCTTTTTTTGTGGATATCTACAAACTCAGTCTATAATTTACCTAATAGCAGTACATGCCCATGGGGAGGCGGGGGTGGTGGATTTCCACATGTCCCTGCTCCCCTCCCCACGGGTTTGGTACCTAAAGAGGAAGGCTCGGAGTAGCTCTCGGGTTTGGTACCTAAAGAGGAAGGCTCAGAGTAGCTCGCATGATGCTACAGCTGAATGCCTGAGTCTCAGGGCTGACCCTCAAATTCAAGGCCAACTACAAAGCCACAGCAAAACAGCACATGAGAAGTTCAGCCCCTGAAATAGAAAGACTTATTTTCACTGTTCATAGACACCTACATGGGTGGCAAGGTTGGAAGAGAAACAGGAATGATCCACATAAAACAGGACGGTGGTGATCTTGGCGTAGAAGAC
>CAUYQV010124259.1:0-15954 GCA_963574575.1 Galagoides demidoff
GTGGTCCCAGCTACTTGGGAGGCGGAGGCAGGAGACTCGCTTGAGCCCAGGAGTTGGAGGTTGCTATGAGCTGTGATGCCATGGCACTCTACCCAGGGTGACAGCTTGAGGCTCCGTCTCAAAAAAAAAAAAAAAAAAAAACTCCTGGCCTCAAGCACCTTGGCCTCCCAGAGTTAGGGGAATTACAGGCATGAGCTGCTGTGCCCAGCCCATACCAATTTAATCTTCAGCCTGTAATCCTTCTTGTTTTTTTGTTTGTTTGTTTCTTTAAGACAGAGTCTCATTCTGTTGCCCAGGCTAGAGTGCCTATAATTATAGCACTCTGGGAGGCCAAGGCAGGCAGATTTATTGAGCTCAGGAGTTTGAAGCCAGCCTGAGCTAGAGTGACACCCCCTCTCTAAAACTAGCAGGGTGTTGTGGCAGGTGCCTATAGTTCTAGCTACGCAGGAGCTTGAGGCAAGAGGATCTCTTGAGTCCAAGAGTGTGAGGTTGCTGTGAGCTATGACACCACAGCACTCTACCAAGGGTGACAAAATGAAACTCTTGTCTCAAGAAAAAAAAAAGAAAAAGAAAAAGAAAAGAAAAAGAGCTGGCGATTAGAGAAGGATAGCTGAAGTTTCACAAATTGACTTAGGTGATGGAACAAACTTAGATCATCAGAATCTCACATGTAAACTAGGGATGACGCTGCTATGGAGTCAGACTGCAGAGGGGATTCGGTGATGTGATACCTGTAAAGAGCTCAGGGGGTGGTTGAGCAGGGAAGTCCTCTGCCATGCCAGCTGTCATAGAAGAGCAGTTAACACAGACCCCGGGATCAACAGCCTGGCTTAGAATCCTGGCTGTCCCATTCATGGCTCTGTGACTTGGTTTTACTCATCTGTAAAATAGGAATTATAACACTGCTGCCTCAAAACCTTGTCCTAAGGATTAAATGAGGTGATACATGGGAAACTTTGGGATTATACCAGATCTTACCAAGAATTAGTTATCAATATCTACAAGGTGAACTCTCCCCAGTTCATTCATTCATTTCCTTCTTTGGAGGTTTAAGATGTGGTTGGAAATTTTATTCTGGTTCCTTTGGAGCAGAGGTGTTCTGGTACGTATGTTTTTTGTTTTTTCCTTTTTTTAAATTTTTTTTTTGCAGCTTTTGGCTATGGCTGGATTTGAACCCACTACCTCTGGTATATGGGGGGTATATGGGGCTGGCGCCCTACTCCTTTGAGCCACAGGCGCCGCCCATATGTTTTTGTTTAGTCATTAGAGCTTTGCTCTTCAAAATAAACAAGATCTGGACTCTCAATGAAGAGTATACTTTTAAAATAAATTTGTGGTCAGCATCATCTAAACTTCAGGATAGAATTTAAATCCTAAGCTCTTATTAAATACTTATTGGTCCTTAAGATATCCACTAGATAAGAAGTTGTCCTGGGTTGGTTCTAAAGCTCAGATAAACCAGAACTATAGTAAGCAATCGTTTACTAAGTTCACATGAGAAAAAAATGTTGGGCAGCGCCTGTGGCTCAGTGAGTAGGGTGCCAGCCCCATATACTGAGGGTGGTGGGTTTGAACCTGGCCCCCACCAAACTGCAATAAAAAAATAGCTGGGCATTGTGGTGGGCGCCTGTAGTCCCAGCTATTCAGGAGGCTGAGGCAAGAGAATCCCCTAAGACCAAGAGCTGGAGGTTGCTGTGAGCTGTGATGCCATGGCACTCTACCGAGGGTGACAAAGTGAGACTCTGTCTCCAAAAACAGAAAAAAGCGTCTGGTTTAATTTTTTGAGACAATAACAAAAAATTGAATGTAGGCTGTCTTTCAGGGAGAGGAAGGTGGGGATGACTTTGATCTTTGAAAAAATCTTTTGTAGAGATGGGGGTCTTGCTATGTTGCCCAGGCTGGTCTCAAACTCCCAGCCTCATACTATCCTCCTGCCTCAGCTGTATTCCATGAGCCTCTCTTATACCTTCATTATAGGTATGAGCCACCATACCCAGCTTAATACTCTATTTTAAGGCAATCGTAGAGCATGACCCTCTGAGAACTAGAAGCAAAAACTGAGAATGGGAACAAGGTCATGTCATATATAAACAAGACTTTAGACTTCCCCATAATGCCTTGCTGTTTCCATTCCCGCCTCCACCCCATGGCCTTCCTGGACTGCCAGAGTAGAAGATAGACATCTTATCATCATCAGTTCCTTCCCAGAGGGGAAACCACAGTTTATCTGCCTCATTGGAATGGGTAATTTTCCTGTTGTTTGACAAGTGTTTCTAAATAAGCAGATTTTTCTGGCCTATCTCTGGGAAAAGGCTAAGCCAAAATTTTAAAAAAATATTAAAAATCTTGACTTGGCAAAGACACTCAAGCTGACTGAATATTTGACCTTATAAAAAATAATCACAACTGGGCAGCACCTGTGGCTCAAAGGAGTAGGGCACTGGCCCCATATACCGGAGGTGGCGGGTTCAAATCCAGCCCTGGCCAAAAACTGCAAAAAAAAAAACAAAAAAAAATCACAACTTCTAAAAACACTTATTTAGGCAAAATCTATAATACAGCAAGTCATGCACTAGAATATTCTAAATCCTAATTTACATTAAAATGTGTTTGTAGTAGAGGTTTGTTTAGAAATGTATTTTAAGACTTCATGTAAAAATAATTTAAGGAAATACTTCTTAATTAGCATAAACAAAATAAACATTTTCCTCATGGATAACGTAAGGAAATTAACACATACCTTACTTATTTTTGTTTTTTAGAGCCAGGGTCTTAGTTTGGAGAGCAGTCTGATCATAGCTTACTATAACCTTGAACTCCTGGGCTGAAGTAATCCTCCCACCTGAGTGTCCCAAATAGCTGAGGCTACGAACTTGTGCCACCACACCCAGCTAACTTTTCTATTTTTTCTAGAGATGGGATCTCATAATGTTGCCCAGGCTGGACTTGGACTCCTGGCCTCACGTAATCCTCCTGACTTGGCCTCCCAAAGTGTTGGGGTTACAGATAGGAATCATTGCACTGACCCATGCATTGTTTTTCAATGTTCAGGAAGAATGCTTTAATTAAAAGGTGATTTCAATATTCTTAATGAGCGGCCTCAAAATATAAGGTTTGAGTAAAAGCATGGGTGATCTTGTAAGAGCCTGCTGGTGTGATGGTGGCAGGAAACAACACTCCCTTCTCTTCTTGTTCCCTCGGCACCAGCAGGACTATGTTGGAGACTCAGAATGATGAAGGCACAAGTGCCCAGGAATGTGTTCTTTGAAACTATAGGGGATACAATTTAAAGGCTTGCATTTTTTCCTCTGGTCTCTGGAGATCCCCTTATTGTCTTTCTTTTGGGTGATGCACTTGGGGTCCATGGGGCCACACTGAAGGGGAGTGGCTATTGGAATTCAGGGTTTCTTATAAGAGCTCTCATTTTCTCTAGAGGAGTGGTCCCCAATCATTTTGGCACCAGGGACTGGTTTCATGGAAGACGGTTTTCCCACAGACTGGGGGCAAGGGATGATTTTGATGTGAGTCTGTAAGCAACTGATTTATTTTATTTTATTTTTGAGACAGAGCCTCAAGCTGTTCCCCCTGGCTAGAGTGCTATGGCATCACAGCTCACAACAACCTCCAACTCCTGGGCTCAAGCGAGTCTCCTGCCTCAGCCTCCCAAGTAGCTGGGACCACAGGTGCCCACCACAACGCCAGGCTATTTTTTGGTTGCCGTCATCATTGTTGTTTTGGCAGGCCCGGGCTGGATTTGAACCCGCCACCTTAGGTGTATGTGGCTGGTGCCTTAGCCACTTGAGCCACAGGTGCCGAGCCAAGCAACTGATTTATTATGGTCAAACCTCTCTGCTGGTGATAATCTGTATTTGCAACTGCCCCCAGGTGCTAGCATCACGGCCTCTGCTCCACCTCTGATCCTCAGGACTTAGGTCCTCCAGATCCTACATATGTGCAGTTTACAGGGGGATTCACACTCCTTGGAGAATCTAATGCTGCCTCTGATCTGATCGGGGGCAGAGCTCAGGTAGAGATGTGAGTGATGGGGAGCGGCTGTAAATACATGTAAAGCTTCCCTCCTCACCTATGGCTCACTTCTGGCTGCACGGCCGGGTTCCTAACAAGCCATGGACTGGTACTGGTCCACAGCTGGGGGATGGGAGCCATAGCTCTAGAGCACATCTTGTCTCTTTGGGGACTTGAGTTCATCACCACTGTGTGAATTGCTAGTAAGTCATCCACAGAACCACCTTTTAGTCATTTGCAAGGAGTTTAGGAGTTGATAAACTATTTTCTAAAACTTTTTTTTGATAGACAAGGAGAATGTATTAACTTCCATTTGTACAATACTCTTTCCTTCTAAGCACTTTTATTTATTTATTTATTTATGACAGTCTCACTATGTTGCCCTCGGTAGAGTGCCATGGCATCACAACTCACAGCAACCTCCAACTCTTGGGCTTAAGCAATTCTGTTGCCTCAGCCTCCCAAATAGCTGGGACTACAGGCGCCTGTCACAACAGCCAGCTCTTTTTTGTTGCAGTTGCCATTGTTGTTTAGCTGTCTTGGGCTGGGTTCGAACCTGCCACCCTCGGTGTATGTGGCGGGCACCATAACCACCGCTCTATGAGTGCCAAGCCTAAGCACTTTTACTGATAGAAACAGCTATAATCTATTGGAAGGAACATTGGTCTTGAAGTCAGAGTTTGAGACTTTGCCCGCTTGCTATTCAATACCTGAGAAATTTATTTGGCTGTTCAGAACATTAGCTTCTTCCTTTATAAAGTATGCACGGTAATACCTCGTAGAGGGCTATCAGAAAGCTTAAAGGGCTTTCGTACATTACAAAACATTCATGTGTAATTGGGTATTCTGAGCAAAGCCAGGTGTTTAATAAACTATCTGTTGAGTTTATTATAAAAGCTCACACTTACCTTGTACATTCAGTATTACTGTCATTTGTCAAGGGTGCCATGTGGAGTTAGCTTATCTTCTGGGTTGAGCAAGATTGCCTAGATTGAGGCCCCGACTCTGTCACTAACTCCTCGTATGACCTAAGACAAGTGAAGGTCTGTGACAGAAAAGTGATCCAAGGTGGGTTATTAATGTTGACAAAACCAACTTGCTTGGCTTTGGCTTAACTTGCGAAACACAAGCTTCCCAACCCTATTGAATTTACTGACGAAATTATATGATGCATGGGATACAGCTCAGTATCACCTGCGGGGTGGGGTGCGAGAGAAGAGGGTCTGGATGAAATGAGATTGTCCATGAACTCATGGCTGCAGAAGCGTGCTGGTTAGGGTACGCCAGTTCCTTCTCTTATTCTGCTTCTGTGCTTTTGAAATTCTCCAAATAAAAAGTGAAAACCAAGGAACACCTGAAAGTTACCTCCAAAGGAATTCTGGAGCTGCCAATTTAGAAATTAGCTTCTGAAATCCCACTGGTGTGTTCATGGGGTTTTTGTTTTCTTTTCTTTTCTTTCTTTTTTTTTTTTAAACAAAGGAAAAAGCCCCTTGGTTGCTTGAGTTAAGTGGGGGGAGTTTTCAGCACAGACGCTAGGGTATTTATGGTCTGACTCACCCCCTTATTTTCCCCCTCCCAGGGAGGTTGGCCTCTAGTAGATGGGTGACTCATACACCAAATCAGAGTTTCACATCTAATTATGATGGGCATTGATTAGCGAAGTTGAGGCCCAACGTCCTGGTTGAAATGAGGAGAGGTTGTTTAACCCTCTTCTCGAAAGGTCAAAACTTTCCTCCAGAAAAGATTCCTCTCCTTCTGGAAGTCTCTGCATGATGTCACCCTAGATATGAACTCAAAAGGGGACATTTCCTAAAAGTACACTTAGCCCTTTTGTGACATTCACGGTAAGGTTAAAATCCGCCTAAGCCATCAACTGACTTGTTTACTTAAATTATAGAAAATGCCAGGTGAGCAGGGAGTTCATCACAGCTTTGGTTATTTAGGCTGCCTGGACAGCTGACCTGCTGTTTCACCTCACCTCTGACTTCACGGGGATTTGGAAGGGGACCAACACTGACACCCTTGCTCTTGGCACACTGATCAGGTGAACTGGTTAGGACCTGCTCTCCCATGGAAGCTAAAAGCAGATTCAGAAATCTTCCCTGTTATGTGCTCAGGCAGGCACAGCTGCCCAGCAGTATGACCCCCGTTTACCTAGTTTTGAGTCACTCCTCTTGGCTTCACAGTCGAAAACACTGGGGCTCAGGGAGGTTAAAGAACTTCCCTAAAGTCATCGCCCCATCATGGCTGGGCTGACCTTGAGGTCACTTTCTATCTGAGCTCAAGAAAGCTAGAAATGCTATGTTCTATGCAGGACTTCAAGCAAGTGCCCCCAAGATAAAAATCAGCCCTCTGATAGACTGTGATAAGGGTGAGAGAGAAAACATTTGCCCGTGTTCTTCATATCTGGAAATAACTCTGTGGGGTGACTGTGGCGTCTCCATTTTGCACAGGAGGAGAATTGAGGTGAGGTTGACGATCGTAAAATCGGTGAATAACTGGCAGAGTGGCAAATGAAAGCCACCTTTCTCTATGCTCAGAAGCTGCCTTCCTTCTATTTCACTGGAAAAAATGACTAGACCTAGATGCTAGGTCTGGCAGGAATCATTCTAACAGCATGGAGAGGAAGGAAGATCCGGACCTGGAATCTCGTATCATCTTCCTCCTTTTTGTAGCACTTTCTTTAATTCCTGTCTGCTTTGCTCAAGGTCTTCTCAGCCTGGACAACGGCTTTTTTCCTTTCCCTCTCTACTCTATTAAAAATCAACTCAAGTCTCATCCCAGCTGTCACAGGCCTTTCCTGAGCTTCCCAGTTACAATTAATCCCTTTTTTCCCTGAGGCAATGATCTTGCCTATTTTGCATTAATAGTTTATTTTTGTGTCTGATTTTCCTTGCTAGGTTGTGACCAACTTAGGTGAAGGATTGTATCTACTGACTTCTATTTTTCATTTCAAAACCGTGAACTCAGGGGAGCCACCTGTGGCTCAAAGGAGTAGGGCGCTGGCCCCATATACCAGAGGTGGTGGGTTCAAACCTGGCCACGGCCAAAACCTGCAAAAGAAAAAGAAAGAAAGAAAACCCCCAAACCATGAACTCTTAGATATGTGGAAAGTAATCTAATTAGTAACATGTTATTAATGAACTTGGTATCAATAACGTCCCGCACACTGCTCTCTGCACTCACATGATTCTCTTTCCTCCTAAAGAATCCATCCTGCATTGCACAGAATCAACTTCCTTGCTTCTTGTTCAGCTTTCGCCATGCTGTTATGAATCCCTAAGCATGATTCCTTTTGCTTGATTTTGAACTTTATAAAAACATCTTCTACTAGAAGTTCTCTTCAGCAGCTTGCTTTTCAAAAATGTTATGGACTAAGACAGGGTTACAAAAGCCGGCGTACCTGCCTGAGCATGTGATAACCCTGCAGTATAGTCTCTACTGTGGAGCGCCCCCTGGTAGCAGGTGGAAGCTGGACTGCAGTGGAGATGACAGCCTTGCTTCCCTCACTTTCTCCTGAGAGCATTTCCTCACTAAATCACAGGCACTCAAATCCCTGCCTCAGTTTCTGCTTTCGGGAGACCAGACTTAAGCATGGTCCTAGGGAGAGATGCTGAGAATGAGATTCTGGCTTAATCCACTCATTGGCCCGCTGGTGATGACAGTTCTATCAAGTAGCAATAAGACGTGGAAATAAAGCCATTAAAGCAACTTATAAAGTAGATCATATATTCGGGAAAAATGGGAAGACATTCAATGATATTGAAGTTGTGAAAGAATGCATTGTTGAAGTTGTAGGATGCTTAGACCCTGATAATGTTTCAAAGTATGAGCAGCTTTCCTTTTCAAGGAGAATCGTAACTGATCAGCAGCTTGAATTAACCTTCAACTTAACAGAACAACCTCATGAAGTACTTCAAAAGGAAAACATACAGGGTATTACTCAATGGCTTGGAATGAGTCAACTCATACTACTGATTCAGTTCAGGTTTTATACTTCATTCAGGTCACAGTAGAAGATTTTCTTTGCTATGGAGAGTTACTCCCTTTGGGTACTCTATGAATAGAACATGGGGAATAAATATCTTCAACAACTTTCAAGATAAGTGTCATGAAGTTGGACTGAATTTGGTAAATTTAGTGAGTGTGTGTACAGATGGTGCACCTTCCATGACAGGAAAATATGAAGGGTATTTATTTGGCAGATAAAAAAAGTATTTATAGATCCAGACGCTCTTGTTTCTTTTCATTGTATCTTGCATCAACAAAATCTCATGCTAAAGCTACTATTTTAGATGACACTTTGCAGCAAGTTATAAGTTTTTTTAACTACAATCGTGCAAATGCAGCACAGCATCATCTAATGTGCTAAAGTTGAACCATGAGGTATTCAGCATGGATTTGGAATATCATTCTACAGTGTGTCGTTTATTGCAAGGACAGATGTTGGCCAAATTTTATCTCCATGAGAGTAGACAATTAAATTTTATGAAGAACAGAATCAGCAAGGTGAACTATTGAAACAAGATTTCTATAGGAATACAGCGTATCTGTGTGGTATCATGAATATTTCTTTGCGAGGAAAAACTAAGTCTACATATGCTAGGTGGCAAAACAAAAACTCCAAGCACTTTGAACAAAGCTTTCTTTTTTTCAAAACACTTCTTCAAAAGGAAATTTCAATGAACATCTTCCCCAGTTGGCAAAGGTCACTGATAAGCAGGATGACATAGGCAAATTAGTTGAAGAGTATGCAGCTGTTAAAGACCTATTAATTGGAGAATACAATGAAAATTTGACAGACTTTGAGAATCCTGACAACACACTCAAATTAGCATTTCAGCCTCACCTAGCCGATATTACCAAGGCACCTAAAGAAGGACAGACAGAATTGGTGGGGCTCTCAGTGGGTGACAGTTTAAAGTCATTGTTTGATGTTAACAAAAATCCACTTGAAATATGGAAAAATGCATTAGAATATGCAGGCCTTTGGCAACATGCCTGATAAGTGCTTACTTTTCAACCACTTATTGCTTCAAATCTACAATCTCCTACTTAACCCAAATCAAGATGCCCTTAAGGTAGGGCGGCACCTGTGGCTCAAAGGAGTAGGGCGCTGGCCCCATATACTTGAGGTGGCAAGTTCAAACCCAGCCCTGGCCAAAAAACTGCAAAATAAATAAATAAATAAAATAAAAGATGCCCTTAAGGTCACAAATGACTGATGCCCATCTAGAGGATCAGCTGAAACTGTGGACCTCCATGCTGCAACCAAATATTCAAATGCTTTCCAACAAAAAGCAGACACAACAAAGTCATTAAAAGACCAGTTTACTTCAAAATCAACAAGTAGTTTTCAGACCCTGCCATCCCATTATTAGGTATTTACCCAGAAGAATGAAAATCATTTTACTTCAAAGACCTTTGCACTAGAATGTTTATTGTGGCCCAATTCATAATTGCCAAGTTCTGGAAGGAAACTAAGTGCCCATCAGCCCATGAATGGATCAACAAACTTGTGGTATGTGTATACCATGGAATATTATTCAGCCATTAAAAAGGTAGAGACTTTACATCTTTTACATTTACCTGGATGGAGTTGAAATACATTCTTCTTAGTAGAGTATCATAAGAATGGAAAAGTAAATATCCAAAGTACTCCATACTAATATGAAATCAATATAGAAACAATCCCCTGCTCATAAGAACAATAAAACATTTTTTTTTTTTTTGAGATGGAACCTCAAGCTATCCCCCTGGGTAGAGTGTCATGGCATCACAGCTCATAGCAACCTCCAACTCCTGGGCTCAAGCGAGTCTCCTGCCTCAGCCTCCCAAGTAGCTGGGACCACATGCACCCGCCACAACGCCTGGCCATTTTTTTTTTTTTGGTTGCAGCCATCATTGTTGTTTGGTGGGCCCGGGCTGGGGACTCAAACCCGCCACCTTAGGTGTACATGGCTGGCGCCTTAGCCGATTGAGCCACAGGCGCCGAGCCAGAACAATAAAACATTAATATAGTCCAGTTCTGGGGTAGAGGGAAGCAGGAGTGGGGAGGGGGAAGGATATTTGACAGAAGGATGGAGGGCATGAGGTGGGCTCTCACCTAGATACATATCTCACCTATATATGTTTTGTTTGTTTGTTTGTTTTGCAATTTTTGGCCAGGGCTGGGTTTGAACCTGCCACCTCTGGCATATGGGCCAATGCCCTACTCCTTTGAGCTACAGGCGCCACCCCCTGGTGTACACATTGTGAGGATGTATAACATGCTCCCTGGGTGAGAGGCTCTTCTACAAATGAAACTTTACCCTTGAAGTGAGAACAATGAAACCTAAACATTATACCCTCATATTAATTTTATTCAATTTAAAAAATACATTTAAAAAAGTAGTTTTTTATTTTTTTGAACTTATTCAGTACTTAGTAGTTAGATTTTTACAAAAATAATGAACATGTTAAAGTCCATCTCATCAAAGTTGCTTGAATGCCACTTCATTCGATTACAGTTACATAAAGGTGACCTTCCAACATGAAATAGTTTCATGCCTTTGATTATTTAACATGAATACTTTACAGAATTCCAAGTTAATTAATACCTTTCATTCTCCTCCCAAATCAGAGAACTAGTCACACTTCACGTGCCATCAGTCATTTTTAATTTCTTCCATTGTACACTATATTGGTTCATATAATTTATGTTTAAGATTAGGTTTTCCCACATTTGATTTATTCCCCAAACTTCCTTGTATCTCAGACTTCTCTGTGATGGTATCTTTTTTCTGGACGTGTATATTTTAGGGTTTTGGAGAGACTGTCGATGGTAATCATTCTCAGTGTTTGTTTTTCTGGCAATGTCTCAGTTTTACTCTTTTTCTTGAAAGACAATTTCTCTGGGTAGGCAGCAACTCCAGGGTCATTCTTAATCTCTCACAGAATTCATATTAATGACATCAACCTACAGTTTTCTCACTTCTACTTTTGCTGTTGAGAAATCAGCGATTTATTTTATTTTCATTCCATTGTCATTAATTCGTCTTTTGTCTCTAGCTCTTTGGACATGCAGTAAAAATAATTAACACAGGCACAGTGGCTCACTTCTGTAATCCTACCACTCTGGGATGCCCAGATGAGTGGATTGCTGGAGCTCAGGTGCCCATCTCTACTAAAAATAGGAAAATTACCCAGGTATTGTGGTGGGCACCTGTAGTTCCAACTACTTGAGAGGATCTCTTGAGCCCAAGAGTTTGAGGCTGCTGTGAGCTGTGACACCATGGCACACTACTGAGGGTGACAGAGTGAGACTCTATCTCAAAAAAAATAAAAGTAAAAGTAAAAATAATTTTGTTTAGGACTCTTTGGACTTGCTGGGCATGTTGTATCAATTCTCAAAATTCTCAGACTTACCCTTTACAATAATGTCTAGTCCCTATAATTTTTGTTATTGCATTAAATAATTAAATTGGAATTTAAAGGCCCTCTCTATTATGCATCTTAATTTTCTTTACTTTTGTTTTTTATATTTTGTTCTTGTAGGGTATATTTCTAGCAATACCTTCAGAAATATCTTTAATCCCACTCCTTTACTCTTTAATTGCCCTAATCTGGTATTTACTCTTTCATTTTTAATTACAGCCATTATATTTTATATAATAATTGCAATAGTTAAAGTACTTTGGGGTATGATTATATTATTTTTTCTTTCTTCTTCTTGGTGTCTTACTTCCTTGTGTGTTTTATAAGTTTTGAATGTGAGCTCATGCTATTTGGAATTCTACTATGAAGATTATTTAAGGCCCAGTTTTGGTTTGAGTGTACATATTTCCAGAAAGTATTATATTTGTGTGTGCTTCTGCCTAGCACTGAGGACATTATCAAACTAGATTCACTTTATTTATTTATTTATTGAGACAGAGTCTCACTATGCCACCCTTGGTAGAGTGCCATGGCATCCCAGCTCACACCAACCTCAAACTCTCTAGCTTAAGCGATTCTCTTGCCTCAGCCTCCCAAGCAACTGGGACTACAGGTGCCCACCACATTGCCCAGCTACTTAGATTCATTTTACATTCAAATTTTCCTCCTGTGGCTTTCCAGGCTGTGCAAACCTCACTGACATGAAGATTGGTCAGTGGCCATCAATGCTTAAGGAGGATGTGAAAATATTATTCCAGAACCAAAACAGAAGTAGACCTATTTCTTTGTTCTCTGCTTTGATAAGGTAGATTCTCTCCCCTCCCCCACTACCACCACTCATCCCTTCCTGGACCTGTGCTTGCAATTGAGTGCACATTTGGAGTGGGGGGGGGATGGGGGGTGGTGGAGGGTGGGGGTGGGGGTAAGAGGGGGGCAGTGTTCATTGATTGGACTCCCTTGCAAATGGCTCACCAGGCTTATTTTCTGGGTCCCCAAATAAGACTGTTCAGATAGAAGTCAGGCCACCTGGGGTTGGTAGATGTTTGTGGATTAACCACAGCATTCTTGCTGGTTTGCCTCTCTGAACTTAGACCTCTACTTGGTTCTCGGGGAACTTCCTCGGTTTCTTACTAACTTATCCATTCACTTCAAATGTTGAATTTTATATTTTATCTAAAAATTTTAGGCCAGGCATGGTGGCCCACACCTGTAGTCCTAGCACTCTGGGAGGCTGAGGCAGGTGGATTGCCTGAGCTCAGGAGCTCAAGACCAGCCTGAGCAAGAGACCCTATCTCTAAAAAATAGCCCAGCATTGTAGAGGGCACGTGTAGTCCCAGCTACTCAGGAGGCTGAGACAGGAAGATCATTTTGAGCCCAAGAGTTTGAAGTTGCTGTGAGCTATGATGCCATAGCACTCTACTCAGGGTGACAGAGGGAGACTCTGTCTCAAAGAAAAAAAAAAGCACCCATTCAGTCTAATCAATGCCTTGTCTCCAAAGGTTAAACCTATTTCCTTCTGTTTTACCCTTGGTAAATCCAGAGAGCATTTGATTGATAATTTTCTTATCAAAAAGCAATTATGTTTTTGGATACTGACATGATGTTAACATGGTTCTTTAAAATCCCTTTTCCAGACTAAGCAACCTCATTCCCCCAGTGGCAAAATGATCATATATGTATGGATGAAGTTGGGTGTGGAATCATTAAAGCTTTAGTTCTGACAGTCCTCTGTCATTGAACGTGTCCTGGGGGAAATTAAGTGCTCATTGAGGACAGGAACAGCTGGCTTGCCCAGCAGACATTCCCGCTGAAACTCAGACTCCTGGGCATGATGTTTCGGGTAAGCTGGGCGAAGAACACAAGCTGCGATTGGGTCTGTGGTCAGCCCTTTACAAGAGCTGCGTCCATGTTCCGAGAAATCTGTGAAATGCCGCCAGGCCCTGACTGCCGTTGCTCGCCACCGCAGCTTCCTGCCTCTCTGCCCAGGGCTTTGCTGCTGTGAGCCCAAGAGCAGCTGGTATGCCTGGCCTCGAGTCCTCCACCCAAGGCAAAATAAGGAACTTGGCCAGACAGGGCCAAAGGAAGAGGCTGCTTATCAGGTTTCTTCTTGCTGAGGCTTTCCCCCAACCACTTATTTCATGGTCATCATCAATAAGCATTGAAACAGTGTTCTTGGCATAGCCCTTGACACCTATCAGCTGTGCAGAAACTTAAGTAAAACTACAGCAAGTGTGACTTCACTGTGTATAAAGATGGTGCATTTGGCTTTGCCTGCCCAAACAGATGATCAGTTGAATTGATCCACGAAGGAATTCACCTAGTTCCTGTCACGTACTCAGCTTTGTGCCGGGTTCTGGGAGGAATATGAAGAAAGATGCGGGCCTTGCCTTCTGGAGAACACCTCTCAATACATAGATTTCTGAGAAGTCATTGGTTGTTTATTCATCCGACATTTATTTTGAATGTTCCAGACACCGTTATTGGCATTTGGTGCACAACAGTGACCAAAACAGATGAAGAGCCTTGCCTTGAAGAACATTCATTCTACTTGTGCACAAATATACTTTTTTTTTTTTTTTTTAAGCAGAGTCTCAAGCTTTTGCTCTAGGTGGAGTGCTGTGATGTCACAGCTCACAGCAACCTCAAACTCATGGACTTAAGCGATTCTCTTGCCTCAGCCTCCCAAGTAGCTGGGACCACAGATGCCTGCTACAAGGCCTGGCTGTTTTTCTTCTTCTTCTTCTTCTTCTTCTTTTTTTTTTTTTTTTGGCAGTTGTTATTTTAGCTGGTCCAGGCCAGATTCAAACCCGAGAATGTATGTGGCTGGCACCCTACCCACTGAGCTACAGGTGCTGCCCACAAATACATTTTTATTAATGGGATTAGGTTTTTCAATATCTCAAGGCCACCTGTTACTTAAAAGAACCTGACCGTGAATTCTTTTGCAAGAATAAAAATAAAGGAAGCCCTTTCCATGCCCATGCCAGGGGTCCCTCAGGGGTGGGGACGAGATGGCTAAAGAGTGGGGGGCAGGGAGACAGCCAGGGGCAGACCACAGAGCTAAGGTTCCAGCCCCAGTGCCTCCTCCATTGTCCTGTCAGGCTTTACTTGGAAAACACGCAGACCAAATTAGTACATATTTTAACAAATAATTAATGAAACCCCATGTGCTGGGATCTCCTGAATGTGCTGGACACACAGGAAGCCAGTCCCATCCAGAGCCCTAACTTGTATGTTCTATAGAGATGTCACCTCTCTCCCTCCCTCACAGCTATGTTGTGAATAGTGTGCAATCCTCCACTGACGTCAGGCACTCCGTTACTTACGTCTGATCGGTCACATCTGACATTGGGTTGGCTTATCTTGAATCATGCACATGGGTAAAGGGCACATGGAATATACTCCAGTAGTGTAGAGTGTATGCCATTTCCCCATTCTCTGGACACAGATTATGTGAGGGGCCATAACACGATCTTTTCTATAAGGACCACGTAATGGATGACAAAAGAGTTCCCGGATGGGTCTCGCCCACTAGCTCCTGTAGAGGCAGTCTCTAAGTTACAAACAATCTGACTTACGTACAACTCACATGAATGGAACCTATTATGATAATAGGTAAATTACCTGCTCCACCTTACATACCAATTCAACTTAAGAACAAACCTATAGAACCTACCTTGCTTCTAACCCATGGACTCCCTGCAATTTTCCTTGTACACGAGAAAACTCCTTGAAGAGTTTTTGAACATTTTTCTGAAAGTTTATTGAGGGGGTGGTTAATTAAACTCAGATTTGAATTCAGATCCTTTGCTTCTTAGCTGTGTGATCTTGGACAAGTTACATGAATAAGCTTCTCTTCCTTTACCATAAAATGGGTGTGACATTAATGGAACATTGTTCAGAGTTTTTTTGTAGGATGGAACTGGGGTGCAGAGGACTCCCCACCTTGCCAAGTATGCAGTAGGTGCTCAGTGTTAGTGATTACCATTTTTAGCTTGGAGAGGAATGTGTAGGCCCATACAGGAGAATTGAAAAGTAAAATATAGTTTGGGCCGATCACTTATTGGATGAGTATCATTTTCCCATGTCAACAAAAGAGGTCAAGTTCAGTTAGCCACGAGAGACTCGGGTCTTTTTTTTTTTTTTTTTTTTTTGAGACAGGGCCTTAAGCTTTCCTCCTGGGTAGAGTACTGTGGCATCACAGCTCATAGCAACCTCCAACTCCTGGGCTCAAGCAAGTCTACTACCTCAGCCTCCCAAGTAGGTGGGACCACAGGCGCCCACCACAACACCCGGCTATTTTTTGGTCGCAGCCATTATTGTTGTTTGGCGGGCCCAGGCAGGATTCGAACCCGCCACCTTAGGTGTACATGGCTGGCGCCTTAGCCACTTGAGCCACAGCCGCCGAGCCTGTTGTTTTGTTTTGTTTTGTTTGAAACAGAGAACCTCAAGCTGTCACCCTGGGTAGAGTGCTGTGGCATCACAGCTTACAACAACCTCCAACTCCTGGGC
>CAUYQV010124262.1:0-30782 GCA_963574575.1 Galagoides demidoff
TACTCATAATTTTCTCGATTGTGTGCCTTGAGTCTCACTTATCATCCAGTTGAGGGGCTGGATTATCAAAATTTTATTGACATTCACAAAAACTATATATATTGCTGATCATCTCTAATAAAATCAATGAATTGTATACAATTTATTTCATATGCTCATAGGAAAGTAAAAGTCATTGGAAATCAAGCAGAAGGGAGGTGGGTGGACGGGAAGGACTAAACCTATCTAATGGGGAGAATAAACACTGGGTGAGGGACATACTGGCCGCTCTGACTGCAGCATTTTTTTTTATTTTATTTTTTATTTTATTTATTTTTTTTTGAGATGGAGCCTCAAGCTATCGTCCTGGGTAGAGTGCCATGGCATCACAGCTCATAGCAACCTCCAACTCCTGGGCTCATGCGAGTCTCCTGCCTCCGCCTCCCAAGTAGCTAGGACCACAGGCGCCCGCCACAACGCCCGACCATTTTTTGGTTGCAGCCATCATTGTTGTTTGGCCGGCCCGGGCTGGGGATTCGAACCTACCACCTTGGGTGTATGTGGCTGGCACCTTAGCCGCTTGAGCCACAGGCGCCGAGCCGTCAGTCTTTTTCCATTAGCGAATGTGAGTCCAATAGATAGAAATAGAAAAGTACTTTCAGCCCACATGCCCAGTTATCTTACATTTTGTCTCAGTCATAAGAGTAAAGTCAAGACAAGGCCATTTATAACTGGCTTCTGCATGCGTTCTGTATACCAAGCATTTCCATGGATGTGAACCTTCACATGGTCCCTGAGAAGGAATGGTTTTCCCATTTTACAGATGGTTAGATGGAGTCTCAGTGAGCTTTGATGACTTGCCTTTGTTCCTCTCAGGTGGTGGGCATTGGGAAATCTTTGTTTGCTCCCCAGGGACAGTGGCTCCCTTCTGCAAGAATTATAGGCAATGATGGAAGGGTCCACTCATGGCTCCTGCAGCCCCCAGCACTGGCCTGTGCTGCCCTCTTCTCTGTGGCCCCATATTGGCCTGGCTGGCTAAAAGTAACTGCATCAACATTAGAAAGTTTCATCAGGTGAAGAGTTAAATATGTTGAAATAAGCCTGGGCCTTACCAAAGAAGCAGCATTCACACCCCGTGTGTTTATGGAAATACTAAAGGAAAACAACCACGACATGGTGCGTGTTTTTAGGAAGAGAATGACCAAAGTGTCTTTAATTCACTGTTTACCCGTGAGAATTACTCCCAGGAGTAATCCTGCAATAAAATCTTCTTGGTCTATGAGAATAGAAAGAAATTGAATCAAAAGACTCTATTTCCACTTGTATTTATTCAGTCTGGGAAATTCAGTGGGCCGGAGCATTAGTATCAGCAGGGGATTCCTTGCTCCTAGCGTTAAATTACTGTCATAATCGCTCAATTATTTCTTCCTTGTACTGTTTAAAATAAGAATCCATCACATTCTATGTTTTTTTCTAGCATTTATTAGGTTGAGTGTTTAGGAAAATCAATTATAGTCAGCCAGGCATGAATTGATGAATGTTCTTGTAATAATTGTCAGTTGTTAAACTGAATGTACTTTCTCTTTCCACCCCTTTTCATTTCCTTCAGAGGGCAGAGGTGGCTCAGAGAGAGGCAGAGACCTTAAGGGAGCAGCTCTCGTCAGCCAATCACTCCCTGCAGCTGGCCTCGCAGATCCAGAAGGCACCAGACGTGGTGGGTAGCCCAGCCCTGTGGGACTCTGCCCACCTGGTATCCCCACCTTTGTGTCGCAGCTACTCTCTCTTCTTTGTTTTTAACATTTCTTTTTGGAGTAATATTTGAACCAGTAGTATTTTCTTGGTGGGGAATGCTTTTAACAACTTGGGCTAGAACTTGTTATGTAGAAGGAAGAACTTTGCCGGTTATGTGTGGGTACTCTGAGACCAGCATACTGTCACCCAGTGCTGGGGCGGAGGCTGCTGAGATGCTATCACAATGAGGACATCTTTCCCACTAGGCCTAAAGGGGGGACTACTAACATGTAGGTGGAGATCTGCAACTGTAGCCTCCTCAGAATCACACAGGGAAGCTAAGGGTTAGTTCTCCTCCTGGGTGTGTCTAGACCAGTCCATGATGAGCTAGAGAGGGCAAAGAGATAATAAAATCACCTGCTCTAAGTTGATATAATAGCTGGAATCTCACTCAAAATACAAGCATGTAGGAGGAGAGAGGCAACTTGATTTTTCTAAAACTGTTACAAACAGCTCTTAGCCAGAACTTTCCCAGCTTGCTCAAAGTGGCTTTGAACTACTGATTTCCAGATTCTTTCCTTCTGCACTGAGCAGTGACATGGAGCAGTGTAGGAGCTAAGACCTGAATATTGGAGCCATATGTCAGGATTTAGACCTCAGCTGTCCAATCTGTTAGCTGGAAAATGGACAGGGGCTCAACTTCCCTAAGTCTCAGCTTCTACCATCACTAAAAAGGGGGGTTTATGAGGGCTTAGAAAGTTACTGTGAGGAAAGCACTTGGAGTAAGAGTTGGCATGTGGTGAGGCCTTCATGGTTACTCTCATCATGGTCAGTGCTGCCATCTCTGGACCCCTGGTTTCTAGGCACTCAGCCCCATCACGCTTCACTTACAAACTGCTGTGATTGTAAGGTCTCTTTTGTTCTAATAGGCTATGATGAGTACCTGGCATTAATAGGGGTCCTTTTATTGAACAAAGATTCATTGAGTCCTTGCTGTGCCCAGGGCCTGTGTGGACATTGGGAAAACTGTGAGGAGGGGAACAAGGCCTATCACAGAGAGAGTGAGGCCTCATTAGGATAACTCACTTTTGACAGCCATCATCCACCCAGTCCATACACAGGGTATAGTTACTTTTGTACAGATAAGGAAATAGAGTCCTTGGAATTAAACATGTCACCCCAGAACATAGTTGGTCATTAGGCCAGCCAAGGCCCAGATGGGGCCTTCTAACCCCCCCACACACATACACCAGGGCTTTTAAATTACTCCCTAGGTAGGAATCCAGAGTATAGTATTCATGTTAGCATTCTCTTTTAAGAAAAGATTTTAGTTTTCTTTTTTTAAAGTTAACATTAAATAAAACGTGATTTAAGTGTTTCAGAATATAGAGAAAAGATTTCCATTTAAGGGGCCATCACCTTCTTCATACTTCACAGACTCTGGTACTTAGTTTTAGCTGTGTCTCTGTAACAGTTCCTGTTCCCTCCTCCATGATTAGATGGACTGGATACAGGGCCTGGTGGGAGGAAGCCTTTGGGATCAGGTCATATCTTCTCCCAGCCTCTGGGGTCCTAGTTGATCCTATAAAGGAAGCCATCCATTCTGATGTGTCCACAGAGGGATCCTGAGCTCAATGTTTTGATTGAAAAGAATTCTGGCACCATCCTGGATTGCAGCCACCAAAACATTTCCGAAGGAAATGAATGTTTTTGCAGGTAGACTCAGTTGTGGATCCTGGGGGTGCTTAAGCACTTCATCATCGGTTAAGTGCAGTGTTTACATGGCACCAGTTCAGTCTGCCAAGAGCAGCCCTGCGGGGCTCTCCCCGGGTGTTATTCCCACACAGCCAGCGAGTCTCAGCTCTAGCCAGTTGGGGAGCAAACATAGGAAACCGGGCCAGCGGAAAAATGGTCTGTTGAGCTTGGCTGGCAGAATGCAGCAGAGAAACAGTAAGAGTCTATAGATCTAGCAAAAGCCAAAGCCAAGCCGTTGGGTGTCTCAGCAGAATCACCAGTTCTAGAAGGTGAGCAATCAGTCACTCAGCAGTCTCTTGCTCTGACTCAGCAGCCACACTGGGGCTTTACATAGTTATTTTATTCCTGCCTCTTGACACCACAGTTGTTAGAGGAAAATCTTACTGTCATTTTACAGGTAAGGAAACTGAAGCTCCAAGAAGTGTAAGCAGTTTGCTCAAAGGTCATACAGCTAAGAAATGGTCACACTGGAATGTGAATCTAAGTTTATCCTATTCCAGAGTCCACTCTCTTTCCCCTACATCAACCTATGCCTCCTGCATGGGCACCAAATGAGAAAGGATATATCAAGGTCCAGTATTTGCAGACAAACATTAGTTCAGAGTTCTGGTGCATCACGTCAGGCCACTTTTTTGAACCTAAACAAACTGTAATACTGGAAAATAGACACCCATCAGATGAGTGCACCTGATAGAATCCACCAGACTCTGTTCTTGGTGCTGGTGGGAACAGAGGTAGCAGTAAGAAAGAGAAGTAAGGTTGAGTTCCCATTCCATCTCTCTCTCTCACACACACACAGACACCCAATCACAGGGCTGGCTCACACCTGTAATCACAACTCTTTGGGAGGCTGAAGCAGGAGGATCAGGTAAGTCCAGCAATTCAAGGCCAGCCTAAACAACATAGTGAGACCCCCATCTCTACAAAAAACTAAAAAATTAACTGGGAGCGGGGTATGGTGTGCCTCACACCTATCACCCTAGCACTCTGGGAAGCAGAGGCTGGAGGATTGCTTGAGCTTGAAAGTTCAAGACCAGCCTGAATAAGAGCAAGACCCACCTGAATACAAGCAAGGCACCGTCTACTAAAACTAGAAAAATTAGCTGGGCATTGTAGCAGGTGCCTACAGTCCCACCTACTCAGGAGGCTGAAGCAAGTGGATTACTTTAAGCCCAAGAGTTTGAGGTTGCTGTGAGCTAGGCTGATGGCACATCACTCTAGCCTGGGCAATAAAGTGAGACTCTGTCTCAAGAAGAAGAAAGGAAGAGAGAGAGAAAGAAATTTAAAAAATAAGTAAATTAGCCGTGCATGGTGGTACATGCTGGCAGTCCCAGCTACTCAGGAGGTTGAGATAGGAGGCTTGCTTGAGCCCAGGAGTTCAAGGCTACAGTGAGCTATCATCTTGCCACTGCACTTCAGCTTGGGTGACAGAGTGAACCCCTGTCTCCAAAAATGAATAAATAAATAATAAAGTAGGACTGCCCAGGCTCCAACTATTAGTCTCTTCTGGTGGGTCCCAGGCTCGCTCACCATCACAGCAGTTTCGGTTCTCATAAGGAGCAATGCTCTGGCATCTTATTCATGTGTGGTATGAAAATGGCTACAGAACAGGGATCCTCATCTCACTGGGTTCAGCCTCAATGCTCTGGTGTCAGCTGGAGGGCTTAGGAGTCATCTGTGCAGCATAGAGTATTTCACAGGAACGAGTTGGGAATAGGGGGAGGTGAGTGAGTTCAGAGGGACAAAAGGTGATTGAATACTACATCAGTTCTGTTGTTATGTTCATCTTTCCCTTTGGAAACACTCCACCAATATCATCTTAAGCCCTTCCATCTTTTTACTACGTTCTTAAAGCCTAGAGAACATTCCCACATGTCCTCTCCCTAGACCTGTAAGAGATGTAGGATACCTTTCTCAGTCTGGGAACCCTGGTGCCATGGCTGAGCCAGACCAGTGCAGGTGCACCCTAACAGGGTGCCCACAGTGGCCTGTTTTCACATTCCCTGTCTGAGCCATGGTCTGGCCCTGGGCTCTACCCCAGACCTTCAAATCCCAGGCTCTAGGGAAAGAGTCAGAACCCACACTTTTTTTCTACAGCTCCCAGTGGATGCAGCTGAGTTGTGCCTTAGACAGACATGAGGGGCAGGTGCTCCCAGTCCTATCTGAGCCCACACGTGCTTCAGCATGGCCCCTGCCCCATGCTTATGAGCTCACTGGCTTCTTACCTGCCTGAGACCCACATACCCAGGACTTGCACAGCTGCCCATCCTCTGTAGATTGAGCCCAGGCTCTCCTCCTACCCCAGTCTTGGAACCATTCCCTAAGCCTTTCTCCTTTCTTAGTTCTCTATTGTATCCTTAAGACAAATAGGAGCGTCTCCTATGTTTGAGGTGGGAGTGAGTCATGGTTTAGGCTCCAGCTTTTTCCCGGGTCTTGCTGCTTTGGGGTATATTTCCTCATCTCATTTAGTTGATGCTAGACAGCAGTGATTTTTGCAACATAATGAATGAGGAGTTCGTGGCTCAGTTTCCTAACAGTTAGGTGATGGGGCCTTGGGCTGTGGCCATGCTCAACTGGGCCCCAGGAGTTGATCAGATGGTCCTAAGAGGCCTGCCACTCCCAGGTCCCCTGGCTGGGTTCTGAGAGCTACAGTTTTGACACGTTTATTTGAATCACGTGTCCCTAATACATTAACTTGTAGTTACCCATTGTGAAGCCCAAGAGACTTACAGCTGGTGTCACTTATCCTGAGACCCTGTTAGCATTTATGGCTACACCCTGCAGGACAAGACACTCATGAGTGACCTGAGGCCTGTGATTCAGTCTGTGCCACTATCAGATTCATCTCCCTGCATGTCACCCCCATCATGTCCCTCCCTGCTCCCAAGCCTCCAGGCTCCCCATGGCTGGTCATACCCTTTGGAACATCCACAATCAGGTGTCCCTGTGCTCAGGCCCTCACAAGTGGCCCTTCCATGTTGGCCGCTCCTCAGGCCGTTCCCAGCCACTCTCTGGCCGCTTGTGGTGTCTCTTGCCTTTCCCCTCGCACCTACCCTGAAATGGAGCCCCTGTCCTCCAACAAGGCTCTGCCAGTCCTCTGAGCTGTGCCCATCTATCCCCTAAGGCTCACCATCATATCTCCAAGAGGCTTTCACTTCCTGGCATTGCTTGTATGACTCGCCTCAGAGCTCCTAACGCTGGGCCTGCTGGTATTGCCTAAGGTGGTGCTTTCCAAACTCTGCAATGAAGGATGGTTTTGTTTTGTTTTTTAAGTTTCCAGTCTGTTGCAGACTGATAGTTTTATAAAAGACAATTAAAATGTCACTGAAATGTCGAGTCACTATAAAAGCTTCTAAACACTTGCTCTCAGTTTTTGCACTTGCCTTGCTGTGCACCGGCTCTGGTCTGTGAATTGGCACTAGTCCGGGGAGCACATGCTGAGCAGAACTGGTCTGGACAGCATGTGCCTTGTAAATAAGCCAGCGGAGACACTCCCTGGGGCCACGTGCACATCTGACAGGGGTCAGGAGACATGAACCACCTAGTTTATGAGATTGTACAAATCAAAGAAACAGAAAGGAGTCGCTTCTTTGCACACAAAACTTAACAGACTTAAATGGTAAAGACCTTAATTTCCCAGGAAGGAATTGTGAAAAATCTTTTCCCTGAGTGACTGACTGGCCCCTAATGTAAAAACTTGTGACAAGCACAGTTCGTGGAGTGGCCTGGCTACACCTGCTGACCAGGGCCACAGCTGCCCCCTCCGACCAGCTTAGGCAGCATCAGGATGTAAACAGAGAGGGAGCCACAGCAGGATGATAGCCTTGATCATGCCTTCCCCAGGCCTCTGACATCACAGATGCCCTGCACCCCTTCCTCTCAATGCCCAACCCCACGTCTCTGTCATGCCTAGAAGTGTATCTGCCCTATAGAAAAGCTTCCAGAATCATCAGGAGCTATGATTACTTTTAAAAGGTTGGAAAGAGTACTGCTTGAGTTGTTGAGAAGTAGAATTATGGATTTGATTTTTTCCATTTTTTTTAAGTACCTTTTCTGTTTTGCATACTTTGCCCAATGAGCATGGGGCGGGGGCAGAAAAATCAGTTTTTTTTTTTGGAGACGGAGCCTCAAGCTATCCCCCCTGGGTAGAGGGCCATGGCATCACAGCTCATAGCAACCTCCAACTCCTGGGCTCAAGCGAGTCTCCTGCCTCTGCCTCCCAAGTAGCTGGGACCACAGGCGCCCGCCACACCGCCTGGCCATTTTTTGGTTGCAGCCATCATTGTTGTTTGGCGGGCCCGGGCTGGGGATTCGAACCAGCCACCTTAGGTGTATGTGGCTGGCGCCTTAGCCGATTGAGCCACAGGCGCCAAGCCGAAAAATCAGTTTTTTAAAAATCCTTGGCTCAAGGAGTAGGGCATCGGCCCCATATACCAGAGGTGGTGGCCCTGGCCAAAAAAAAAAAACTGCAAAAAAAGAGTTCTAAGCAAAGGAGCACCAAACACGTATCTTTCAAATCTTTTTGCTAATGTTTTCTCTGAGAATCAATTGGTTAAACAATATTTCAGCTTGTAGATAATTTAGCAATGAATCCAAAGGACCTTGAATCCCACCTTGTGGGAGAAGATCTAGTGCTTGAGTAGCATTGCAAGACCCCTCCTCTGGGCCACTGGGCCTGTTGTTCCTCCCTCCCCAGCTCTCAGCAAGGGCTCCTTACCTCCTTTATACCCTGGCTCATGTAGCCCTGTCTTAACTGAGGCTTTTCCTAACCATCTTATTAAAACTCTTCTTTTTTTCATTCTGACTCCCATGGTTTAGGTTTTCCCAGCACTTTCTTAGCACTTGCACACTTTTCATTACAAATAAATGAATATACTGAGTCTCACCCACCCTGTCCCATCCCCACTAGACTGTAAACCCTGTGAAGACAGGGGCTTTTGCCCTTTTTGCTGTGTGCCTAGTAGATGGTGAGTACTCTAATTTATCCAGTAAATAAATCTATGTGGGCAGATAACCACAGCATGTGGGGCAGGGCAGGGCAAAGGCCGTGTTGTGTCCAGGCAGAGGCAAGAAGCAGCATCCTGCCATGAGCTTACCTCATACCTTGAAATCGGTGGTTTCTGCCTCAGTGGCCAGCACAAGTGACCTGAGCACCCGGCCCAAAGCCAGTGCAGTTTTGTCATTTCTTTCTCCTCCCCAGGAGCAGGCCATAGAGGTGCTGACCCGCTCCAGCCTGGAAGTTGAGTTGGCCGCCAAAGAGAGGGAGATCGCCCAGCTAGTGGAGGACGTCCAGAGACTGCAGGCCAGCCTCACCAAGCTGCGTGAGAACTCAGCCAGCCAGATCTCCCAGCTCGAGCAGCAGCTGAGTGCCAAGAACAGCACACTCAAAGTAAGGGCACCGTGGGTACCAGGGAGCCACACCGAGGGGCAGGGGCGACTGGACATGTGTGTGCATACGTACCACCTACACACACCCTCTGCCTTCCTGGAATCTTGAACCTTGTGAGGTTGGTCAAAGCAGAGGAGCCCACAGCAAGGAGACTGTGTTTGAACCCTGCCATCCTCCTGCGTGAATGACGTTTCCCTCACCAGGCCATTCCTGACATGCAATGCAAATGTCCCTGACTAGGTGGAAGTCCCTTCCCTACTGATTGCTCATGTCTGTGATCAGGGAGGGTCCATGCATGTATAAGTTAGAGGCTGTCTGTATAGGTAAGCCTTTAGCCCAGTTCTGCTGGGGGTCCCTGGCCAGCATACCAAAACTCTGACTCCTTCTGTGCTGAAACTGAGCATCTGAGCTAAGTGACGTTCCCTCATTTGAGTGCTTTTCTCTCAGTGGCCCAAAGCATAGGAAGCCACGCACTTAGTGTCCCTCTCACACAGTCTCATTAGGCAGAAGCTAGGTCCTCTGGGCTTTCACACAAATCTGTGTCTCAAATGCTGAATGCAGAACCTTCTTCAAATTTTAAAATGTAATTACCATACTTTAAAGCATTTGCAATCTACTGAAGCAAGTGTCATTTGAAGCAGGTTCTGGAACTCTGGATTCCAAGGTGTCAGACTCTGGGAGGGGTCTCATGCAGAACCAGTGGGGGTCACCACCCACTCACAGCTGTCCCATCCACACCCGATGTCTCTGTGGTGAGAGCCTGAATGAACGCACAACTGATGAAATAAAGTAGATGAGAGTTAGTTGTAAAAATGTAAAGATAACTTTTTCTAATCTTAGGGCTTGGTGTCTGTAGCTCAAGGGGCTAAGGTGTCAGCCACATACAAGAGCTGGCGGGTTCAAATCCAGCCTGGGCCTGCCAAACAACAATGACAACTACAACCAAAAAAAAAAAAATAGTCGGGCATTGTGGCAGGCGCCTGTGGTCCCAGCTACTTGGGAGGCTGAGGCAAAAGAATCACTGAAGCCCAGGAGTTGCAGGTTTCTGTGAGCTGTGATGCCACGGCACCTCCACCCAGGGCAACAGCTTGAGGCTCTGTCTCAGAAAAAAAAAAGTAATCTTAGGATATAGTTAGACTCATTTAATTTTTTTTCTAAATCAAGATTTTCTTCTTGACCCATGAACAAATTTAACTCAGAACTAAACTTCTAGCAAGTCTGTTGCTAACTCTGGTGGCCCCACAACCATCCCTGCTCGTTTCTTCTCTGCATCTTTGGCCACTTTCTTTTTAAGAAACTGCCCTGTTCTGGGTCCTTTTGAGAAGATGGCCCTGCTGGCTTTGGGGAAGTAGTTGACACCTGGTCACATCTGCCACAACCAGGCTATTTCTCCAGCGTTTCTTACTCTGTTATCAGCTTGCCTAGTGTTACCAGTACTCATTTTTTATTTCTAGATTAAATCTAATTTTCTCACATTATAGCCATTTCTGACCCTAGCAGTGGCATTATTATTAGACAATTTGCCTTTCTCTCCTTTGTTACAGTTAAAGGGCATGACTCAAACACATCCTGCATGTGGCTACAAGAGAGAAAGGCATAGATCTTCCATTTTTTATTATAGAGCAATTTCTTCTGAATCAGTTAGGGTTTTAATGTTTGCCTTCACAAAAAATGAAACGCAGCTTCACAAATTAATGTTCTTTATCCGTATCTTGGGGGAATTCTTTAATACTGTGCAGTTAATGAAACAATTCAGCAATACTTCTTCCAAAATTATTGCTCCCTTATCTTCATCTGATCTAATAATCAAAACATATCCTCTAGTAACAAGACTTCTCTTATTTTAATTATCTTAACCCCTTGTCGCCAGGAGTAAAGATTTCTCTGATATCAAACTCACATGCAAAAGGCATCAGGAGTCCCCAAATGAGTGTGTCCTCTCTCACCCTAGAGGAGTAAAGCTAATTGAATGAGATGCCTTCTTGGGGCTTTTTATTTTTCCTAATGTGTGTAATTTGTAGTCTCAAATCTAAACTAAGCAGGAATACCATTATTAAGAAAATATTTTATGAATGAAACCTGTCAAACTGGCAGTGTGATGCTTTTGTGACAGAGAACCCTGGCCCCAAAGTAGTGACTACTCACTTAGGGGCCGGGTACCATGGGGTTGCTGCTTTCTTCCTTCTCCTTCTCCCTATCCCTTTCCTCCCCTTCTCTCATGTTTTTCCTTCTTGGGCCACATTTTTTGGTATTAGGGGATTCTGAGACACACAGTAGGACCTTGAATTGAGTTGCTGCTTGAGAGAGGGGGCTGCAGCCTCCAGCTAAGCTCTTAGCTTTTTGGAGTTGTGGGTGTTTTTGCCATGAACATTTGACAGTGTGTCCTTGATTTTTAAGACAAATGCCAATGTGTTTGATGACAGTCACTTGGGGAGAAGGTGTCTCCCACAGGCAGAAGGTTTAATGAACAAAGTCTTTAGTCTTGAAATTATTGGGTTTTTCCACCAGTACATCCCAGCAGTACTCTCTGCAACTTGATATATTTGGGGACTAATTAATTGGTTTGCTTTTTCCAGCCCATGAAACTTCTGCCACCAAGATTTCTGCCTTTCGCTGAAATTGGCTGTCATTCCATGAGGATACCTGCCATCTGCATTTTTACCAGCCTTTCCTTGCTAGGGTTCTTTTTCAAGCAGAGTTCACAATAAACACATCACTATCCACATATATGTATCGTGGTATGCTCTAACCTTTAATTAGACATGGAAACAGACTCAAAAGTGGAAGATGTTTCTTCCTACATAACCTGACAAATGCTCAAGCACAGTGCCACTTATAAAGGATAATTTTGTATTTGTAATTAATGAAATAACCCAACTGCCATGACAAGGCTGCTATTTTTGATAACTCTCTATTCTGTGGTCCTGTGTTGGAACACTTTAATTCAGAGACAGTATAATTAGGCATCACCTGCATAATACTAGCTATAGCACAGAAAATAATACTACCAATAGCTTCAATTTATAATGGAAATTTATAAGAAAGGCTGGCTAGCAGAATGCCAGTCTCCCATAGGGAGAAATTGTATTTTCTAAAGATGCTTTAAAGATCAGTAGTTCCCACTGGGTGGGTGTGTATTTGAATCACCCAGGGGTCTTCCAAACTGCATGTGTCTCCCCCCACCTCCTCCACCTCCCATGGCTCTGATGGGTCCCCTCAAGTCACTGTGGCAGGCTGCTGTGCATTATAGGACTAAACCATGTCCTTAGACTCATTAAATGCCTTTAATTCTAGATTTGGTGAACATGCCTCTAGACCAGGGATCTTTAGACTTTTTAAACAGGGGGCCAGTTCACTGTCCCTCAGACCATTGGAGGGCCAGACTGCAGGCCCCGGGACGAGTCGGCTGCTAAACAGGACAGGTAGTGGCAACAAAAACACCTGGCAGGGCCAGATAAATGTCCTAGGCGGGGTGCAGTTTGAAGACATCTGCTCTAGACTCTGCCTCTCTGGTGGCGAAGCCCCCTTGCCCAGCAGAATGCACCTGATGCCTGCTACATTCCAACCCATCACCCAGTGCGGAGCCTACCCTGTGGTGCTCTAACTGACTGTTATGGACTTTACAAAACATCTATAAAGAGTTCATACAGCTCTGATGTCCATCCTCCATGTGGGTGGGCAGGACAGTGGTCACTTATGGAGGTTGGGCCCAGGGTAATCCTCCCTGTGGCTAAAGAGGCCCAGCCCCATCTGACATGGAGGCCTGTGTGTGTCCCTCCATGGCAGCCGCTGCCACCAGGAGCCAGCAGGGGGGAGATGCACCTCCAGAATGGCAGGAGCCAGTTCTACCATCAGAGTGCCCCAGGGATGGGACTCCCACAGCATTGTCCTGGTTGAGTCTTGAAAGCTCTGTGAGCACAGATCTGAAGACGGGAAGCGACTGTGGTCCTAGCACAGCAAGTAGAGTGGGATCCACCTGGCAGCTGTGGTGAGGATATGGGGGAAGATTACTCTTGGAAGCCATCTCTCCAAAACCAAGGGGACCTTTTCTAGAAGCCTCAGGTGCCTTCTCAGGGTTGAGGTGTCATCTGGTCAGCAGTAGGAGGTCATAAATGGGTCCCTATATAATCTCATTATTTGGGACATCTGTGGTGAGTCCTCTTCATGGACTCAACATAGGACTAAACTTGCCTCATCTCCATAGTTCCAGGTATTTTGCATGCAGACAGCCCCCAGTCTCTAGCACACATCACTGACAGTAACATACATTATTCCAGCAGCCTAAATACAAGTTAGGTCCCTCCCATTGTGTAATGGTCCTGTTCTGGGAGGGATTGGCTCCTTTCTGCCCTATCACTGGGTCACACCTGGTCCCAGTTCCTAGAAATGAGAGGTAACCAGCAGCACACATGCCATGCAGACTTCCCTCCTTTTCTGTGCAGAGCTATACTCCATTAGCCCTGCCACTCTTCCCATCCAATCCAGTCTGCTACGGGTACCAGGACCCAACTTTTTGAAGCCAAAAGCAAGCCCATAGTGTGACCCTCACTGTCACCCACTCTCTGGCCCTAGGAGTCTCTCTTCATCTCACATTCTCAGCATCCCTATAGGGCATGCACAGCACTCACCCAGGGCTTTGAAAGGTTCCATGAAGACCTAGGCACTAGGGTGTCTCTGGGCTCTTCCCCGAGGCTCTGGCCCAATAGGTCCTGAATTTACATACCTGCTACCTCTCCTGAGGTGCTATGGAAGTCATGTGTTCTCCTAGGGAGCATCCTTGTGCTATAGAAAAGGATGTATGCACTGCCCAGACCTGGACACCAGGGATGCAGTGTTGGCCAGGGGTCTTTGCCTCAGACCCTGTCCTGGACCAGGCATCCCCACACCAGCACCTTAACCTGAGCCAGTGGGTCTTCAGCCATCACCACAGAGAGCTTGGCCCTGTTCATCTATGTTGCACTAGTTTGATGTGCCAAGGGCCCTTGACTAGGACAGATACTATTCACTGTGTACCAAAATAGTTGGCGTTTCGCATTAAATCTCATTATTTAAGTCTTGGGATTTTAAAACCTTCAAATAGATCATCTTCTAGCACTTCAGCACACAATTAATGTGCATCCAGTGGCTTTCCAGAGCCTTGCATGGACCCTGGACCCGTGTCTTTACCACAACTGTATTCAAGTTGCACTTGACAGCCCACACTTTCTCATCCTCCACTTCTTCCCTACTATTCTTTGAAAACCGATATTGATTCTGAATCTCCTTATTTCTCAGATCAGGAGCATAAGGCCCAGTCAGGCCAAGGATCTAAGGTCACACTTGGCCAGGTCTCTGGCACCTGGCCCTATCCCCTGTTCTTTGACACAGACACTTTGGGGAAAGATAACCAGTTCCCAGACTCTGCTCCTTGGTACAGGATGTGGGGCTGCCTTTGCCGCCTGTCAGCTTTTGACAGTGAAGCTGCTTGGGGGGCACATGTGCTCCTTCTGTGGCTCTGCCTTAGAGTGATGGGGACCCTGGGAGGTGGCAGGCTGCCATCTAGAGACCTTCACAGACAGAACCCCTGCTGGTGCTGAGCCAGAGTCCCCTCAGATCTCATGCAACCCTCTTCAGTACTGCCTATCAGGGGGTAATAGTAGGAACAGCTGCAGCAGCACTAACAAGCAGCATTCCTGGGGTCCTTCTCCAAGTACCCAGCGCTGTGCTGAGTGCTTAACTTGCAGTACCTCATTTAATCCTCTCAAAAGCTCCATGGAATGTGTGTCATCATCACCATTTTATAGATGAAGAAACTGAGGCTTAGAGAAGTTAAGTCTTGTCCAGGGTCACCAGAGCCAGGACCCACTGGACCTCAGAGCCCAGGCTCACCAGTGTCTCATATTGTTTTTAAACTGCTGTGAGCAGAGATGGCCATCCTGAGGTCCATCAGGGATGCATTGTAGGACCCTAGAGATGTTTTCCTTTCTTTGGGCAGACATGTCTGCAGAAGTGTTGTGATATGTGATAAATCAGCATATGCACTCGCAGGACTGAGCAGTGCACCAGGCCATCAGCAGGAGTGACACTTGAGGAAGAAGAGTGTCTACACAGATGACCAGAAACTGGAGCGCCTCCTGCCCTTTTCAGATTGAAAGTCTTTGAAACTGGACTTTCTAGGAACCTCACAAGGAGTTCTGATCAACAGTAAGCCAAGGACATTTGGTCTTTTTCCCACAGTGGGCATGTTCAGCCTCAGAAGCCTGTTGCAGTTCCATGTCACAAGACTAGATGAAGACATTTGTAGGTACTTGCCGCCCCCTCCACCACTGCAGTTTTGAGATTTGCGATCATACCAGGGTCATTTATAAGGAGACTGCAGTGGAAGCTAGGTTAAAGCACTCTGCAGGGCAGGACAGACCTCCACCTGGTTTCGTCCAGCTTGTCTGTCCAAGACAAATGTCATCAGAAGTTTACAAGAGATCTTAGCTATGTCTTGATTATATTGTCCCAGGTAGATGACAGAAATTTTAGTGGAAGCTGTTTAGCTGTCAATGAAAACTGTTGTATCCAACTAAAATACAGCCATGAATTGCTTAATAATGAGGCTGCACTCTAAGAAATGCATAATTAGCTGAATTTATCTTTGTGGGAACATCTTAGAGTATACGCACACAAAGCTAGGTGGTATATATATTTTTATTTATGTTTTTTCCATGTAGAAAACCAAATGTCCCAGCACCATTACTGAATACCAGTCATTTCCCCTACTTGACCTGCCATGCTAATGTCAAGGGCCATATATCAGGTTTCTCTATATAACCCATTATAATCTCATAGAAGTACAGTCACGTATGTAGCCTGTTGTTGATAGAAATGTTGTCATGTGGCAAACAAATATACACAGATTTCCATCCTAAAATCTTTGATCAGGGCCATTCATAGGTCTTCAGAGAAGCCATGCCCTCAGGAGGACTGCAGTGGGACTTAGCAGTGATAAGAGTCCTAACATTGACCAAGGGACCTAGAAGTACCAACATCTGCTCCAGTTCTTTGCTTTGTGTGACCCTTTGAGGTACTTGTATTATTCCCACTGTATAGATGAGTTTATTAACTTGCTGAAATCCTCAGCTTATACATGACAGATTTGGACTCCAGGTTCAGACCACTAGCCTTGTTGGCCTGTGCCACACCAGGTTCTAGAGTCCTCTGTGTGTTCCTGTCCTCACCCTTCTTTTCTACTTTCTCCTGTTCTCTGAATATGACCAAATTGATAATGTGTTCTATATCCAACTTCAGTGAAGTCCAGTCTGACATGCATTTTTCCGTCACCAAAACACTGGATAATCTTTTTACAAGGGAGAGCTGGCAATCAGTGTTTCCTACTATTTGACTATCAGGAAGAGAATGAAATAATCACCTCCTTACAAGGACCTTCTGACAACCTTTTGTAGGAAAATGAGTACCTACCACCCCCTGTTTGATTATGACTGAGAAAACCATTATAGCATATAAAGTCGGCAAGAGGTTTTAAAAAGGAACTAGGGCAGAGCAATTTTACACAGCAGAAAATGCACACACAAGAAATTGCCAGCAAAGGCAACAAAAAAAGATGTGCTAAATTAATTTAGTTTACAGAACACCTGAATTCTTAAAACAGTGGGCAGATGGGGATGCAGATGGGCATCTCCTCCCAAACTCTGGGATGTTTTCAGTTGGATTTAAACTCATGGCAGGTCACACAGAAGCTAAAAAGGCACCTGGAAACCTATAGATGGGAAGATGCTGGCAATTCAGCTTGTGGCATTTGTTCACCACCAGCTTGGAAATATGCAGACTATCCAGGACTCTTCCCTGGGGCTTCATGTTTTATGTTGAGCTGTCTTGTTTCCCCAAGGAGCCTCCTTGGAAAAAGTCAAAAGCAGACTGGTCCAAAAACACCATTGGTGTAGAAGGAAGCACCCCTACCGACCCCCTACGCCAGGGGTCCTAAACTTTTTAATCAAGGGGCCAGTTCACTGTCCCTCAGACCATTGGAGGGCCAGACTGCGGGCCCTGGGACAAGTTGGCTGCTAAGCAGGACAGGTAGTGGCAGCAAAAACACCCAGTGGGCTGGATGAATGTCCTAGGCAGGCCCCATGTGGCCCACGGGCTGTAGTCTGAGGACGCCTGCCCTACACCATGAACTTTAGCATGAAATCCCGCAGAGCCATGGGCAAAAATGGCTGTGTGAACAGCCAGACTTTTCTGAGCACATCAGAACATCATCATACATTGGAAACGTGCCACTGCTCCTCAACATCTCTGTACCTTACCAGACAACTGTGTGCCTGGGAGCCCCTGTGCTTACTGAGATCTCACTGGCCAGGGCCCCTGGGAAGCAGGGAGTAACAGCCCTCCAGCTCTGAGGGGCTGCCAGGGAAACCACCAAGCATTCAGTTGAATGGCCTCCATTTCGAGGATCCCAGGATCTGGGGCTCGAGGGTGCAAACTCACGTCTTCTGATACTTGTTTGATGCCATTACTCAACAGTGAAGGGCTTGTGTCTCCTGTTAGCGGGGCTCTGCCAGAGGTGTTGATAACCACAACCATACAAGCCAGCCTAATGCAGTTTATGAAGAAACAACACACTGCTTTTCAAACTCCAGGATAGCTTCTCTCCCTTCCATTTGCTGCTTTATGGCATTCCATACCAAGTGGACTTCTCCTTGTCTGTTTCTTTGTGCTTTCATTACATTTGTGTTGTAACCTTATTTAGCAATATGTGCGCACATGCGCATGCACATGGTCATACTGACCAGGCCAGAATCAGGAAGGAGAGAGATCCTGATGTTGCTGACTTTCATTTGTTTGAACTGTCTTCCCCGCTAAGGGCTGGCTGGGTATTGTGTAGGGGATATAGTCTGTGAAGTCCATTGACCTGTTGTCAGGCGTGGCCACTAATAAAATTCTTCTGTTTTTAGCAACTGGAAGAAAAACTCAAAGGCCAGGCTGACTATGAAGAGGTGAAGAAAGAACTGAAGTAAGTATGGAGACACCTGTGGCCTCAGAGGCTGGGATTCAGTAGGGCCATCTGCTAACAAATGCCACTCCAGCAACAGGCAGCCTCACCTCTTTGCACTCATTCTTGGCAGATACTCAGTGTCCTCAGCTACCCAGCACTTGGGTATTTGCACTCAGGCCTGTCCCTGAATTCTTTAGAATTCTTTATAAAACTTCGTGCATTTAAAGTAATCCAACATGCCCAGAATCATTGCATTTACAAAAATGATGAAACAGCTTATTTTCCAGCTAGAAAATCCCCCAAAGGGAGACATTTTGTGATTCAAAGCATGTACCTGGCCTCCTATCCCTAGACTCATCTCCCAGCCTCCCTTCCTCATTTGGGAGGCAGCAGCTCAAAGCCTGTCCAGCCTGCAGGGCCCATGCTGACATTCTTAAGCTCGGAGGTTTCCTTCTCTGGCCTCGTCTCAGGGCCTGACCTCCAGAGCTTCCAGGGCCTGGTCCCTACCTGTCCCCATGCCTACCATGTTCCACATTCATAGACACCCTCCCCCTGCCTAAAGACTGCTATCACCCCTACACAAACAGCTCCCCTTTGCCTGGGATCCCTCCTCAGGTGTTGGGCTCTTCCCCAGCTTTCCAGGTGACCCCTCCTCATGGACGCTGGCTCCTGCTGTTCCACAGCCACTTCTTTCTTGCCCATATTTTCAGTTTCTCCTTTTAAGACAGCTGACAACCACCTGCCTCCAGTTCTTTGTATTCTTAATTACATTCCCTGAGGCCAGCCAAAAAGGCTTATTACTAGATGGCTTCTTTAACCTTACTTCCTCTTCCTCTCAGCTAGGGCTCACTCCCTAAGCAGTCTCCCCTGACTACTACTCCTATCGACAGACCCCTCACCCTCACTGACAGTCTTTGCCTCTGTAACTTTTCCTGTCTGGCTGCCCTTCAGTACTTGCTGATTCACTCCTGGTCTTTCCCTCTCCTTCCCCCTTCCAAAAGAAATGGGGGCTCCACCTGGTTTTTAGCCAGAGAAACATTGCTATGAAGGCATCTCCTGGCCCCTCCTTCTGCCTTGGGATTTGGTGGTCATCACCCTCTTCCTCCACCAGACTCACCTCTTTCCCCAGAAGTCAAGGCTTTTGCACTCCCCCCACAAGACCTGCACCTGTCCATTCCCTCCTACCTGTGACCTACCAGGCAGCAGGGTGGCCGCACTCGCCCACCCCTTGCTGCCCACATCCTGCCAGGCCCTCTGTTGCATCTGTACACAGCACCCCTCAACTTTGTATCTGAAAGGTCCACTTAGGAGCCTTTTCTTCCACAACGTGTTCCTGGAATCCATGCAGAATGATGCATACCTATAGTCCCAGCCACTCAGGAGGCCAAGGCAGGAGGATCACTTGTGCCAGGAGTTTGTGTCTCCCTCAGCAATGTTAACAAGACCTCATCTCTTAAAAAGAAGAGATGGTTCCTAGCTTTCTACATCCCAGTGAACAGGTGTCCTCTGTGATACATGCCTATGTCCCCTCCCCATCCCATCTACATGTTTTCCCCCACTTTCCCCAATAGACTACACTGTTTTCAAGGCCTTGTTCACAGTCGTTTATAAAGCATCCTATTTCTACAGGACCCTCTCAGATGCTCATTCCTCACAAAACTGAGACCCAATGTCCAATGCAAGGGGATTCTTCTTGCCAAGGGCCCCCAGCAGTCTTTCTACAGACCATTTGTCATCTGTGATCTGCAGTGGCCTATAAATTTCATAAGGAAGAGGGTCATGAGTGGTTCTGATCCTCCAGAGGCAGGGAGCTCTCAGGGCTTTGTAAAAATTTGGTGAATAATTAAGAGGTGCTTGTGTTTTTAGTATAAACTTTTAGATTTCTGACACATGATCCTAAAAAGATATCAAACAAGGGCGAAGAAAATAGTAGCATACACCATGAAGACTACTAAGAAAAGACAGTTTCTCTAGACAGCTCATCACTTCTCTCTCGTGTGAAGGGGGTCCAGGGTTACATCATCATTTTCAATACTACACTATAAAGTTATGTGTTTTAGCCATGTTAGCTTCTCTTTGTTCCTCTATTTATTAGTTATACTATGAGGATCCCTGCGAAGATATAACCAAGTTAAATGATGGGAGGTCAGTTCCTCAACCAGTGCAGTGACCTCCTGGCACTGGGTCCTTTGCCTATAATGGCATCTTTACACATCGTGGTGGTGTTTTGATGACACTTCTCTGGAGCTCACTGGAGGACAGAGGCTTAAAGTCGTGGCTGCAGGAACACTAGGAAAGTGAGCTGACATGATACAGCCAGCTCATTCTGAGTCTTGCCTTTCTCTGCTCAATGTTTAAAAGGTACACTAGCAGCTCCTGAGGGCCACATGACACTCACAGAAAGAAAGGAGCATCCATGGCAGAAGGAACTTGGAGAATAGTAGTCTGGGGATGTGGACTTTCTTAGCTCTTGGGCTGGTTGAAATAGTGTAGAGATTCCAGTAATTAGGGCATAGCCCCTTTTGGTAACAAGAAATTACCTTCTCTTGCCTCACCCTACTCTTTGTGCTCTTTCCCTGGCCTGGGGCTGCAGAGCCAATCTGCCCCACTGCTCTTTTGAGCCATCCACCTATGGGACAGTGCTCTCTGCCTGGTTTCCCTGGTGCCCAAGTAGTGCCCATTACCAAGTGAACATGGGGAGGCGGGTAGCACTAATGAGTTCCCCTCTCCCTAGCTTCCTTGTTACAACTTTTTTGTTCCCTTTAAGCTTTACAAATACATTCCATTTGCAACAATGTTATGTCTGTATTAAACTTTAAAATTATACTCTGAACAGACCTGGTGTGATTCCATATGGAATGATTTACATGCTGGGCAAGAAACTTTTGCCAGCCAACTGCTAGTTGAATAGTTATTCTAGAGACATTATCAAATTATATTACTGCCAGGGAAGTTGTTAAAGTTGTCAGTTCCTCATTTCCTGGAGAGCAGGAAATTGTAATGTTAATGCTTATTAATGTGGCTGTTATCAAAGGTGTAAGTAGAAAATAACCTCTCCGTCTTCACTCTTTCAGTATTCTGAAGTCCATGGAATTTGTACCATCTGAGGGAGCTGGGACACAGGTACACAGTCCTACTTTGCTTTGAGAATCACCCTGGTGGTGGCCATTGGTCTCCTGGGCAGGTGTGCTTTACTGTCTCAATATTTACCTGAGACCTCAAGAATACTTATCCAAGTTAAAGCAAATTACCTTTAATTAAAAAGAGCCAAAAAGAGAAAAGTCAGCATTTTCCAAACTGGTAACTCCACTCAAGTCAAACTGTGGTTTTATTTGTATAGATCCTAAGAAAATGGATAAAAAATAATTTCAGATTATGTTAAGGAGTAGCCAGAAATAGATCAGCTTAAGAACTTTACATGCCACCTCAGTGGAGAAGGCACAGGGGCAAGATGACACAGGTGCAGGGCCACAAGAGAAATCTCTCCTGATGCCTAGAAGGCAGCAGATACCTCTGCAGCTGGCAGAAAGAGAAGGGTTACTGTTACTTCCTGACACAGATGTGTGGCTTGGCAGCTGGTCCTATTGCCAAATGAGACAGGTTTCAACTACTTGAGTTTGGGATGGATTAGAGAATAACTGATTGTCTAGAAGCTATGCACACCTAAGCAGAGGAAAGAGAAATGCCTTCAGCTGAAATTAATTCTTTTTAAAAGGCACTTGAATGTTTGTCTGCTTGTGTGTTAAACATCTGTGGGGAAGCCAGCTGTCTGACACCCCTGTTGGAGTTGGATAGAGAGCTGGGAAGGAAAGTGGCCCAGGGAGTGGTGGGGAGCTGAGCCCACATGGGCCCCATGGTGAGCCCCACTCTGCCCCATCTAGGACGCGGCCAAGCCCCTGGAGGTGCTGCTGCTGGAGAAGAACCGCTCGCTGCAGTCCGAGAACGCCACACTGCGCATCTCCAACAGTGACCTGAGCGGTAGGTTTGGCCAGGCCTCTCACGGTGCTTGGTTCACTTCCAGGGGTCGAGGAAGAGGAAGGTGAACCGTGAGTCTGGGCTGACGCATGGCGGGAACATCACCGGTTGACAAGAACCTAGACTAACGAGTGTTGGGTCTCTTCCTCCTCACCACTTTCCCTCCCCTCCTACCCCTTGCTTAAAGCCAGACATCAGGATTTCGTGAGCCGCAGAAAGTCTGCAGAGGTCAGTTAGGGGCAGTGTGGCCAGAGATCCCAGGAGGGACAAGAGGAAGATGTTGGCTTTTCTGATCTGTGTCTGGTTGTGCTGCACGTAGGCCGGGGCAAATGTGAGATTGGCCTCTCTCTGATGGTATTTCTAGGGGCTACTTAGAGGCATAGCCCCTGTCCCTCGGGCTCAGTAAAGCTTTTCTTCCTTGTCAGGTTGTCTTTGGGGACACGTCCCCCATCCTTAGCCTTTCTTTGCTCATCCCAAAATGGTGGCGTCACTGACTATGCTTCTGGTTTGGGCAGCTGGTAAACTGTTTAAAGGTGTCTTGGGCTTCGATGATAATTGCATTCTCAAAATGTGCGTGCCTCCGATCGAATGGACTCAGAACAAGAGGTGTGAGAGACCCCATTGGTCCTAACGTGTCAGTGTTTGCTGCTTCTCAGGTGGGGCCCTGTGGTAATAATGTGAAGGCCAGAGGCCTGATGCAAGGCCCACAACCTGTCGACTCCTCCCTGTGTGTGTTACCGGCTCCTTGCCATGTTAGGAGTTGGAATCTATGTCTAGGGGATTCTCCAGGCTGCAACGTACAAGAAAGGCGCAAACATGAATGCATGTTGCTTGTGTTGGGGGGCCTTGTTTGGCTGACTTACAAATTCAATCAAAAACAAACCAACACACCTCATTGGCCCTTGTAAAATCTGCACTTTTTTTCCCTTTTGTGGAGCAAACTTTGCATTTTGGTCTTGGTTTTTTTTCCCTTTGGAATCCCCCATAATGCATTCTGTTTGCCCTTCCTTGTAGGGTCAGCCAGGAGAAAAGGGAAAGACCAGCCTGAGAGTCGGCGCCCTGGACCTGTGCCGGCCTCCCCTCCTCCTCAGTTGCCCCGCAACACGGGGGAGCAGGCTTCCAATACTAACGGTACACACCAGTTCTCACCAGCGGGGTTAAGTCAAGACTTTTTCAGCTCATCCCTGGCAAGCCCCAGCCTACCCCTGGCTTCTACAGGAAAATTTGCACTAAACTCTCTCCTCCAGCGACAGCTAATGCAGTCCTTCTACTCCAAGGCCATGCAGGAAGCAGGAAGCACAAGCATGATTTTTTCAACAGGTCCATACAGCACAAACTCCATATCTTCCCAAAGTCCATTACAACAAAGCCCAGATGTAAATGGCATGGCCCCGTCCCCCAGCCAGTCAGAAAGTGCTGGGAGTGTCTCCGAGGGTGAGGAGATGGACACTGCAGAAATCGCCCGGCAGGTCAAAGAGCAGCTGATCAAGCACAATATTGGACAGCGCATTTTTGGACATTACGTCTTGGGACTATCTCAAGGGTCCGTGAGCGAGATTCTAGCCCGGCCCAAGCCATGGAATAAACTGACAGTTCGCGGCAAGGAGCCTTTTCACAAGATGAAGCAGTTCCTCTCAGATGAGCAGAATATCCTGGCTCTTCGCAGCATCCAAGGCCGACAAAGAGGTGAGAGACTGGCAAGGGCTGGTGTCAACGTGAGTCCATCACAAAGTTTTGTATGTGTGTCTGTGTGTATGTGTATGTAATACAACATTTGTACATCACATCAGGTAAAATTCTCTCCAGTTCTCTTATTTTGTCCAGAGCTCAAGGGTTAACCAGCATGAGCTAAAGCTGTTAGGTGTGGGAGATGTGACCTTTAAAACACTCAGCACCCTGTACTTAGGAACTCAGTGTTTTGGTCGTATGTATCTGGTAGGAGAGAATTACACTACACCACATCCCGGTGTGGCAGTGTCGGTGCATCCAGGCAGCCTGAGTGTTGACCTGCAGGTGGGAGGAGATCCCATCCAGCTGCAGCAGCAGCATCGAGTGGGCTCCATCCTCACACAGAGCTAGTGCTATGAGGGGAGCATATCCCACACACATTCCCTCCTCTTCTCCCACTCCCAGAAGAGAGAGCGACCAGGGGTCACCTGATCTGCAATGTTTATGTGCCATTAGTGATTTGTTTAGCATTATGAGCAGAATGGGCCTGGCTTAAGTAAAATACATGAAAGTTTTATTCAAACACCCTTGCTACTCCACCCTCTATAAAAGGGTAGAACATTAGTCACATTTATAATTCAAAGAATAAAAGAAAAGGGGATCAGTCTGCTAAATCAGCAGGGATATAGAGAGATCATTTTATCAGACACATTTGAAACACCCTAAAGTTCAGGTACAAATGGAGAAGGGAGAAGTTCTGAACAGCATCAATCTGCACTAAGAACACAGGGCATTTTATGGTGATGTTAACTTAAATTGAATGTCTCTGGATGATTAATGTGAGCTGGGGGCTGGTGGGTGATTTGCTTCCAGGCAGTTCTCCCTCCCTCATATTCTTTTGGCATTGCTGCCGCAGGCAGCTCCTTAGGTCTGTCTGATCTCCTCCTATAGCAGAGCCATGGCCTGTGCAGGCCAGTCAGCCAGGGAAGGGCCTCTCAGAAGTTTCTAGTAACTCCTGAGTTGTACAGGAAGCCCTGAGCCCTTTCTTTAGCAGCAGACGACTCAGATTTCATGTCACACAGCCCATATCGTCAACACCACCATTCCCCTGATTGTTTTGTTCTTACCACACTTGTTTTTCAACAGAGAATCCAGGCCAGAGCCTGAACAGACTATTTCAGGAAGTACCGAAACGAAGAAGTGGGTCTGAAGGTATGTTGCAGGCAGGTGTTTTTCTTTGCAGTCAGTAACCTAGGAAGCAGCATGTCCTTAGCTGTATATTTGGGTTAAAACTGTACAGTGTAATTCTGGCCTGGAACCTGATGGAAAAACAGAGCTAGTAAGTATAAAACAAGGCACGGGTTCAAGTCCACCCAGCCCCTTCCTCCTGAGCTGCCCATACTCTGCCGAGTGCAGACAAGGCATGAAGAGGTGTCACTAAGATATGCCCCCAGAGTCTGAATCCCAGCCCCTTTCAAATTACAATTACACTTTTCCCATTTTCTCAGAAGCAGGTGAAAGAATTATAGTAGTTGCTCTGAGAAAAGTCAGGTGATGAGTCAAATCAAATGCTGCTGCTTCCTCGTACTTTTAACTCTGAAGTATGTTTAAGGGCCTCTGGAGTGGACAAATCCCAAATCCAGTCGGTTTTCCAGTAGGCCTTGGCAAGCCAAACCCCTCCCACCCCCACCCCCCGTACTCCTTAGAGCTGCATCTTAACAGGGCTTCATCCCGGTGGTGTACTTGTTTTTAAATGGTTTAATGTGCTGCTTCAGATTTAGTAAGATGCTGAAAAATTTAATTATCTAGATAGCCACCCCTAGAAGATCTGGGACCAGCCCCTGGCCATAGTAGCCCCCTTGCTTCCACACATGAGGCTGTGCTGCAGGGCATCATGTGAACATAGAGTGAATTCTTGTCCTTTAGGAACTTCAGCAGGCTTCTCTCTTCCTTCATAAATTTTAAAAAAACATGTGATAGTAGATTTCAGAACTTTCAAGTTAAGCCTGTGCCTCTGTGCCTTGTAAGTCCAAATGATTGGCCGGTGATCGTCCTCACCCTCAGCCCTTCTCCCCTGTTCTCCCCGTGTGAGATGCCAGCCTCCAGTAACTGTGCAGAGCTGAACAGAGTCCCGGGCCAAAGCAGTTGTTGGAGTTGCTTTTAAATGACTCATGAAAAACAATGCCTTTTAATCTTTCATCTTTTTTTTATGCTGGATTGAATGATTTGCTCTCCCGGGTACTAACCCATTGGCAATGTCCAGCTTGGGTAAATGTGAGAGCTTCTCCCTCTGGTAGAAGGACATTTACCATGAGGGAGATTTCAGCTGGAAGCCCCTCTTGCCTGGTGTCTCAGCACGGGCCATGGAGTTACACTCACAGCAAGGACAGGCCACTAGGAGGCCAGCCACGCCTGCCTCCTTACCTCACCAGCCTCCCCTCGGGGCTCTTTATCAGAATGACATCTTCGTGCAGCACTGATCTTTATCCAAGGTTTAGGTTTGATGTCATTGCTGTGACTTCTCCCCGCAGGTAACATCACTACTCGGATCCGAGCCTCTGAGACTGGCTCCGATGAAGCAATCAAGTCCATCCTGGAACAAGCCAAGAGGGAGCTCCAAGTGCAGAAAACTGGTATGGCTTCTATTTCTTCGACCACTGTCTTGCAAACTTAATTAAAAGAATTGTCGGAGTGTTCTGGTCAGCAGTAATTAACTTTAAAAAAAAAAAAAAAACTGGCTCGGCGCCTGTGGCTCAGTCAGCTAGGACGCCAGCCATGTACACCTGAGGTGGCGGGTTCGAATCCCCAGCCCGGGCCCGCCAAGCAACAATGATGGCTGCGGCCAAAAAATGGCCGGGCATTGTGGCGGGCACCTGTGGTCCCAGCTACTTGGGAGGCAGAGGCAGAAGACTCGCTTGAGCCCAGGAGTTGGAGGTTGCTGTGAGCTGTGATGCCATGGCACTCTACCCAGGGGGATGGCTTGGGGCTCTGTCTCAAAAAAAAAAAAAAACTGTGCATTTTCTGTTTTCAAGCATTTAGGTGCATACAGAGAGGAGCAGGTCTATGTGATTGGTAGTTTTGCTAAGTTACGGTTCTTATAATTTCATTCCCTAGCATTGACTCAAGATTGTAGCCTTCTCCTAGAATCTCCTTAATCTAATTTAAAATACCAAGTAGTCTGCATCAAATAGCCTTTTTTAAATGCAATACAGTCTTTTGCTATTTGATTATTATCACACTTGACCAATACAATTTGAAAAGAACAGGCAAAAAATAAACCCTTACTAGCTGCTGTGGGGAATTGGATGTTTCCAGTGAGGGCCAGCAGTGTGTGTACTGAGGCATCTGCCCCAGGGATCAGGGCTCTAAATTCCCTGAGAACTGCATTTTCTGGAGGAAAGAACTCCATGTTTCCACTTCTTTCTGACCAAGCTTTGATTGTTTGAGAGGAATACTGTATAACAGACTCAGCTCAGACCTACAGGAGAGGGACCTGAATGTCTGAGTACTCTTCTGGGTGCTCAGCACACAGACATGGGCCTGCCCGGTGGTTGTGAAGCCCCTGCCATACACACCCCTGCAGCCCGGCCTGCTTAGTCACTCTTTTCCAACCTCCTACATAGCTTATCCAGTGGGTAGAGGGTACCAGGCCTGGGCTGGGCACTTTCTCCTGCCTTCCCCTGCTCAAACTGAGTCCTCATAACCTGGAAGATGGGTTTTATTATCCTGTTATTCCTGATTAGCTAGTTCAAACTCAGAGTTAAGATAATTTGTCCAAATGCATTAAATGTTAGACACTGGGTAGAAGCCGTAGCCTCCCTGCACTTTCCCTTCTGCTGCCATCAGCCTCCTCCTAAAGGCCCCAGGGTGGTCACAGCCAGTCCTTGTGGGACTTCAAGCCTGGCAGCAGATGGGGCTTTTAGTCCAGTATGGTTACTGCTCTCTTATTGGCTAGAGTTGAGGCTTAAGCCAACACTGCCTCTAGGTGTATAAACAACCAGAGCCTTAGTAAGCAGCCCCTGTAGGAACTGAGAGTACGAAATCCACTTTGAGGTCTGGGTCCCTTTATTATCTATTTTCTCCCAGTGCCTGGGTTCCCTTGTCTGCAAAGTGGTGGCACTGCCTATACCCGAAGAACCAAGAAGGCACATGAGCTTGAGAAAGAAAAGCCCTCTCTAAAGTAGGAAGGCACTGCAGAAGAGTTGTACATTGTTGCTATTATTTTAGGAGTTTTTAGGCATTTAGAACAGATGAAGAGCCAGTTTATATGATTTCTTCTCCTGGCTGTGAAGGTATATGATATGATTTAGGGAAAAAGAGATAGAGGCAGGAAGGCCATAGACTACCAAACATCAATTCAGAGCTGGGCATCCTGAAGGGGCATTCAACCAGGGCCACTCTTCACAGTCACCCGGGAGCTGGTGAGAGATGTAGGTGCTGGGCCAGCCCACCTTTTCCTCAGTCAGACACAACAGGGGGCTGGGCTTGTGCATTTTAATAGCTAATAGCCAGCAATCTGGTCCATTATTCATCCCAATGTACAGATGAGAATACCGAGGTCCGACAATGCCTATGACTTCCCAAACCCACACATCCTGGAGTCTCAGCCTCATTGTGAACCTCACTGTGGCTCCATTGCCCCAAGGGAGGCTCACTGCTGCTTGGTTACACCACAGTGAAGACTTGGAGCTCACCCCAGTATGGCCCTTTACCATTCACCAGGAGACTCTGCTCTCATGTTGAGGTTAGCTTCTAAACTCTGACAGAACCAGTAGGATTTGGGAATATGCCACAGGAGAACTGACATGAAGTTTAAAGTTCTCAGGGAAAGGACACACAGGAGGACATGGAGGAAAGCATCCTCATGGCTCAGCTTTGTCACCCTCTTGGCTGGTGGGTGCCAGGGGTCATCAGGCCATTGAGCAGTAGCAGCTGTCCTCAGCCCTTATACCCAGACAAGATGCATGAATGTTTCCTCATCTAGGGGAAACGTTGAGAAAATAGCACAGAGTAGTTCTCCCAAATAATCCCCATTTTGTGGAATGCCAGGAGGAAGGAGGCTGGACTAGGGGAAAGCACATCCCCAGCAAATGGGGGTGGTTCCACCACAGTCTCACCCCTCTGTTTGCCTCGTGCAGTGGAGCCGGCCCAGCCTTCTTCCACATCCGGCAGCGGGAGCTCCGATGATGCCATCCGCTCCATCCTGCAGCAAGCCCGCCGAGAGATGGAGGCCCAGCAGGCCGCCCTTGACCCAGCCTTAAAACAAGCACCACTGTCCCAGCCTGACATCGCAATTCTTACTCCCAAGCTGCTGTCCTCCTCGTCCATTACTGTGCCCAGCTACTCTCCGCTTGCCCTCTCCCTGAAAAAGGCCCCTGAGGCCAGTGCCACTGTTCTCCCAAACCCCCCAGCCCTCAAAAAGGAGACCCAGGATGTCCCTGGGTTGGACCCCCAGGGAGTGGCCGAGTCCACGCAAGGGATTCTGAGACATGTGAAAAACGAGGTGGGCCGCAGTGGTGCATGGAAAGACCACTGGTGGAGCACGGTGCAGCCAGAGAGGAGAAACACTGCTTCTTCTGAAGAAGCCAAGGTTGAAGAAGCCAGCAGTGGGAAAGACAAGGTCAGCAGTGGCCAGCCACGGCCAGAGCGCAGTCAGATCCAGGGACCCTCATCATCAGAGTACTGGAAGGAGTGGCCCAATGCCGAGTCTCCATACTCCCAGAGCTCAGAGCTGAGTCTGACTGGAGCCAGCCGCAGCGAGACACCCCAGAACAGCCCTCTGCCTTCTTCCCCAATTGTGCCCATGTCAAAGCCCACCAAGCCCTCTGTCCCTCCGCTGACCCCCGAGCAGTATGAGGTCTACATGTACCAGGAGGTGGACACCATCGAGCTCACCCGGCAGGTCAAAGAGAAGCTGGCCAAGAATGGCATCTGCCAGCGGATCTTTGGGGAGAAGGTAAGGGGTTCAATGTGGGTCCTCCCATCCCTTCTCATTTCCTAGGACCAAGTGTCTACCCTGGCCGTGTGGCCATCACCCACTTTAATTAACCCAAGAGCATAGCCTTTGGGGAAGCCAATCAGTGACTATCCAGCTCCTTGATTCCAATTTTAGTATATGTGCTACCAAAGCAAGTACCAGCTCCCTGATTCCATTTGCTTGACGACTTGAGGCCAGCCTCTGTGCTCAGCCTCTCAACCCCACACTGAGAGGTGGATGGGTGGATAGTAAAAATCACCTTTCGACAGAGAAAGACAACAAGGCTCAGAGAAGTTCACTGCCCCAGACTGGCAGGCAACCGAGTCCAAGTCCAGCCTCCACTGCCAAGCAGAGCTGAAAGGCACCTTTGCAGACTGTTTTGGCCAAAAAAGATTGATCCGGTCTGGCTCGGCGCCTGTGGCTCAATCGGCTAAGGCGCCAGCCACGTACACCTAAGATGGCGGGTTTGAATCCCCAGCCCGGGCCCGCCAAACAACAATGATGGCTGCAACCAAAAAATGGTCGGGCGTTGTAGCAGGCGCCTGTGGTCCCAGCTACTTGGGAGGCGGAAGCAGGAGACTCGCTTGAGCCCAGGAGTTGGAGGTTGCTATGAGCTGTGATGCCATGGCACTCTACCCAGGGGGATAGCTTGAGGCTCCGTCTCAAAAAAAAAAAAAAGTTCAAATACTCAGTATGATCCTTTATGTCAGCAGCGGTCGCAGTTGGCTCTGCTACGGCAATTTACAGTTCTAGACCTAGTAAACCTTAGTTTTTCTCCACTGTGTAATTTAATTCTGGTTTTGCCTTTATAAAATTTCATCTGTATGAAGTGTAAACTCTGTAACATTCTTCTTTAGGACGTTGCATGGAATCTGGTTTCTCTCCATCCCTCTGGTCTCAGAAAATTCTCCACTCTTGCTGTATAGTTTCATACCCAAAGAGGGCATTCTAACCTTAGCAGAAGTTCAGTTCGGCAGTGTGCCTGCCATTGCTTTTTCCTCTGAACACAGAGTTTTCCTTTTGCTTTTCAGGTGTTTTGGCTCCGGGGAGGAAATAGTCACAGTTCAAATTTTATTTAATAAAATGTACCCAGTCTGAGCATACGCTGGAACAGCAGAGGACTTGGCTTATTGCATTTCATCTAAACTGAGCTGTCGGGCTCGGCGCCTGTGGCTCAATTGGCTAAGGCGCCAGCCACATACACCTAAGGTGGCGGGTTCGAATCCCCAGCCCGGGCCCGCCAAACAACGATGGCTGCAACCAAAAAATGGCCGGGCGTTGTGGTGGGCGCCTGTGGTCCCAGCTACTTGGGAGGCGGAGGCAGGAGA
>CAUYQV010124269.1:0-17210 GCA_963574575.1 Galagoides demidoff
TATTTTGCCTTTTAAAAGTCAGAGCCTTAGACAACTCGGGGCAACACTCAGAAACCCCATGTTGGGACTCGGCGGGGGGGGGGGGGGGGGGGAGGGCGGTTGCCAGGTGGGTATTGAATAATTAGACGACATTTTAATTAAATAGTTGTCCTTTTTTTTAAGTGCCCGGGGGCAACTGCCCGCACCCCCCCCCCCCCCCCCGCCGTGTCCCAACATGGGGTTTCTGAGTGTTGCCCCGAGTTGTCTAAGGCTCTGACTTTTAAAAGGCAAAATATTTCCAGGTGGCAGATAAACATAGTCATAGAAGCAAAAAACAAGAGTTAGAGGAAATCAAGAGAGCAATTAATAATTTTCCTTCGCAAAACAGGTACAATCAGATAGGGAGGGAGACTCGCAGTTGAGGGTCATAAACAACATGATCATAAAAAGCTATAATCATAAGGGCTACGTGGTCTGTAACTTACATTACTAACAATTTTAGCTAAAGGCATTTACAGTTACACTGGGAGGGAAAATAAGAGGAACTAGTTTTTAGAGGTGATGGAATGTGACAGAAAGGGAATGAACAGGAAACCGGAGTCAAACTTGCTCTTTTAACATTTTCATATCATAGACAAATAGCATGAAGACCACCTTACATATCCCCCCTGGTTTTTCTTCACGAATTACATCTGTATCTTCTCAATGAGAAGAGGGTTGTTGTCATAAAAGTACATAGTGACTTTTTATACAATATTAATAATTTTAACAGTTCTAACTAAATGTGCTTAAAATACTATTCAGTGAGTGAGGAGGCAAGTGGAACCAGTTTTTTAGCAAGCAATAAAATGTAGCAAAACAGCCCGTTTTGCCTTCCCACTGATTCTCTGGAAAAGGGATTATTAAAATGGAGTTAGGTTAGCTTCTTTTTCACCCCAACAGTATATGTGTATTTAACTGAAATTACAATTATTGTAAATAATTTTATTGGTTAGTTTACTCATTATTTATATCTTTATGACTTCATTCAATAATTATTTAGCAACCAGTGACAGAATTATGAGTTTAATTGCAAATATGCACAACATATAAATATTATACATGCATAACACATATTTATATCTATTTCAGTAATTATTTAAGGGTCAAGTTGTCTAATAAATGATTCCTCTATGTTATTATGTATAGTAAAGCAAATATAATTGTATTTCAGCATGAAGCAACCATGTACAACCAGGCTCTATTGATATATTTTTATAGATGAAAAAATTCTCAGGTCATGTACCAAAGGACTCAGTAAGCCAGGATTGATAGGCTTGTGTTGAAAAAAACACAGGCTTTTGTCTCAGACAGACATGTATCCATCCCTCCATTACCCAGTTAGCAGGTTCTATGTCAAGTTATTTAAACTTTGTGAGTTCAAGCTTCCTTGCTTTGAAAATAGACATGTTAATGACTCATATCATTGTCCCTTAATGTAAGATTCTTGTGAGGATTAAGGAAATGAAATTTTATTCTAATATTTTTTTCAATAAGCTAAGGCCCTTTTCCTAAAAATAACTTAAAAATACTTTTAATCTATTTTTAGGAATGACTTAAAAGTACAAATGTGATAAAAAGAATAGGTTGAATTTCTGATAACTTAGGCTTGGGAAATGTTTGGGATTTTGAGTATTTTTTTAGATTTTGAAATATTTCGACACATATAATCAAACATCATGAGGACGGGACCTGACTTTAAACTCTTGTTTTGTATATTTGTATATTATGGACATATCCTGAAGGGTAATTTAAATAATATTTTTAATAATTATGCTCATGAAATAAAGTTTTGACTACAACTTGTTATATTAGGTCAACTGTGGGATTTAACATTGGTCATATAATGGTGGTGGTCAAAAAGTTTCATATTTCGAAGAATCTCTGATTTCCGATTATTGGATTAGGGGTAATAAACCTATAAAACAAACTTTGAGAACAAGGACCAAGTAAAGGAAGAACTCCAGAATGACAAACTGAATTCTACTGTTGGCTTTTACTTCAAGGCACATAGACACCAGGAGAACTTGAAATGTGGTCTTCAGAGACTCATAGGGGAACAGAGAACAGCTGACTAAGTGTGAGATAATTTCCACATTACTTGCACTCTTTTGAAAAACTAAGAATATAAGCAAAAACAGTTTGTGAGTATTGGAGCCTGTCTGAAGCCTTGCACCTTAGAAAACAGGCAGGCCAGAACCTACAGAACAGGATTAGCAACCTGCTGTACGGAACTCTGACCACACTGCTGTTCGCCCAGGCAGATAAGGGTTGATAGCCCTCTGTGCAGGGGACCAAGTCTAAGGTCCTCCAGTGGGTGGCTTCCAAGTTACTTGAAAACAAAGCTGTAAAACTTAATTCTTAGAACTAAATTGAGTGTTTGTAAAATAGATTACCCCCTTGCTCCATCTGTTGATTTTTACTCTATAGAAATAAAGTTTGGAATACATGGTTGCTTAAGAAGTAATATGGTTGTTTTTAAGTCAGTTTTCTGGACTCAGTTTCTCCTTTTGGTTACGATAGAACAGGGAATGTTAATTATGGACTATTGATTGATGTGGTGTATGTGACTTACTGACTATAAAAGACCCTTTGAAATCAAGATGACTGCTACTTGCCATCCCATGATATTTCTTGCATCCATACAATTTTAGGTGCAGACTTACACCTGAGGCAAAGCTCTCTCCGTTTCCTTACAGAACCTTCAAATGACGACTAAGTTTAGGCTCTAGTCTAAGTGGAATGTCTAATGACACTCACAAAACATGGCGGTACTAAAGAGTCTTAGCTCATTAAAATGATCTAAATATATTCCCAGATGAAAACAAGCAACATGAAAATCTAATATTTTACATAGCATGGAGAGTAAAATATACTGAGAATTAGGAGAGGTTTTAAGTTTATTTACACTTTAGATGGCTCAAAAATTTCCAAAGTGACAATTTAATTCATAGTAAACTAAATTAGTAGCATACCTACAAACCAAAAAGGAACAAATATAGAAATTCTCTAGATAAAACTAACTTCAACCTAAGTCACAAAAATTTTGAGTAGAAAATATGTAGTATACAATGAAAAATAACTATAACCACAAGAAAGTAAGATACCATGAAGGAAAACCAGCAGGAAAAAAAGAAAACTAGTATAAAAATCATAAGAATTGCAAATATGATTCTGTTAAATGGCTTCCTGCATAAAGAAACAACAACTGAGGGTGGTACCTGTGGCTCAGTGGATAGGGCACTGGCCCCATATACCGAGGGTGGTGGGTTTGAACCTGGCCCCGGCCAAAATGCAACAAAAAAATAGCTGGGCGTTGTGCTGGGCACCTGTAGTCCCAGTTATGTGGGAGGCTGAGGCAAGAGAATTGCCTAATTACATGAAATATTTAGAATAGGTAAATTCATACAGGTAGACATCACATTGGGGATTTTCAGGGTCTGGGGAGAGGATAGAATGGGAACCAACTGCTTTATGCTTATGATTTTTCTTTCACAGGAATAAAAATGAATTAGAACTAGATGTTAGCTGGTGGTTGAAGAACATAGCAAATGTACATGGTGGCGCTTACTTGTGTGCCTTTTAAAATGATTACTTTATGTTACAGAAATTTTTAATTAATATGTACAATTTTTATTTAAGAAAACTCACCAGAGATTAGTTAAGCAGAAAAAAGTCACATTAAAAGTAATGTTTGTTGTTACTAATGAAATCATACCTGGTTGTGAATAAGTGATGTATCTGAACTATATCCTCTTTTATTTTATATAGTTATACATAGGTTATTGAAAGGAATTATTGAAAACATAGCACTACTCTATTTTTTTTTGAATAAATATTCATTAGAAATGATCAAAATGCATTCTATTTTTAGTTCAGTGAGAAATTATGATGAATTTCATTTTAATTTATTTGAAGATAGTCTGATTTCTGAATTAAGTTAAGAATTTACCCTGTAATTTTATGAAAATATATACTTGCTAAGTAAACTCTTTAAGCATAAATAATATTGAGATAAATTCTAGTTTAGCTCTATACAAATTATGTAAAATATAAGTCATTTTAATATTAGATAGATGATCTATAGGGGTAGAAATGTCACTAATCACATGAAATTCAGAAAAATGATTCTAATTTCCTCTTTACATTCTGAAGCTCAACCATTTAACAGGGACTTATGGTATTGTACAGGATTTCATTTGGTACAAAATTTTCCCTCTTTGCCATCTACAGTAAACCTCCTTGTAATGATGAAATATACCTGTGAAAGTGTGATAATTTATGTATCCCGGGAACGAACAGCTAGATTAGAGCATGTTTTCCCTATGCTTCAGTTCTGGGAGAAAATTAACTCAAAACATTTTCTTTCCTTGCTATTTCATTTTGAAATTTCCAAAGGAATATCAAAACTATTTTAATGTTCAAGGTAGCACATTCAAATCTAAGTTTAATTAATTGGGAATATTTTGAAGATCAATTCGACATTATTGCACTATTTCTTGATCATTTATACCATAGCAACTTGCTTTGTAGTTCTTATATGTTTGATATTCTTAATGTTATATATGTGTATTATTTATTCTTACACCAAACCAGGAAATTTGATGCTGTTAGCCTCTTTACTGATAAGAAAATCGAAGTCTGCAGAACTCAAGTGTGTTTATGGTGAGAAAGGAGAGATTTTGTAGAACTTTAAGATTTTGATTTTAAGCACGGCATCATGTATCTTAATTTATCCATTGATGCATATTTTTGAAGTTAAAAAAGATTCCTGTGCCATCAAAAACTTTCAGTCTAATTTGAGAGATATATTAATAGCCTTGTAAAAGTCATTAGTAACTTCTAATCATCCCTATCACATATGACCCTTGATATATTAGTAAAATAGCACTAAATAGCTTCTCTGCCTTGAGTATGAGTTGGTATAAACACAAGTTTATCACAACATTAAAGTTATTAATTGTTAATTCAATAAAGACCAGAAGGTCATTACATTTAACTGTGAGAAGTAATAATCACCTCCTGGCACCAGATTGTATACTATTGATCTTCAAAAGAACTTTGGCATTTAAGTTTTATTATATTAACATTATGAAAGAAATGACAGCTTCCAAATAATGTTAAGTAGCTTATTCAAAATGAAGAAGTAAATGGGGGTGGTGACATGAGAGGCATGTATATCATGCCCAAATCCCACAGTCGTCCATTTTTGATCTTCTAAGTCAGAGCAAAAGTGCTTGAATTCCTACAGACACTATGGTCCTCTGTGCTCAGCTATGTATGGAAGTTCTCAAAGTCTCAGTTCCCATACCTCTTGGCCTTGTCTGAATCTATACCCATTTGGTTATGTTTTGCCTGTCAAATGCAATGTATAAATTGTTTTTATTTCACAGGAAAAACAAAGTATGGATTGGAGCACCAAGATATTGATGAAAAAGATGTTAATTAAAAGATTGTTGAAGTTATGCAAATGTGAGGCAGATCTGTAGTAAGAAATACTAAAGGACTGTGAAAGAAGAAATGAAGAACAAACACTCTTGGTAAGAAGAAATAATAAGGCTCAATCATGTAAGAATTTAAATAGGGAATAACATATAGACAATATTTTAAATTTATCCCAAATCATTTTACTTAAGAAAGTAGCATGATGGTGTCAAGATTGAAAGATAGTGCTAGAGAAGAAAGTCTTGTTTTTAAACATGAAATTAATAATTTCTAACTTGAAGGAATTCATGTATTTTGGGAAAATGTATAAAAACACAATTAAGTAGAATATGCTATCATTGGTGAAATTCTGTAAAGACTCTGCTCTGTCCTCTCTCTTAACCCCCATCCTCAGTGCAGGAAGAGTCCATTACCACTGTCCTGCTCATATCAAGAGCTGTCACCCCCATACAAGGTGTGGGGCCCCTATCTACATCTTCATTTATAGATGACCTGGCTGGGCCAGATTCTCCTTCCTGGAAGTTTGGTATAAGAACACAAAAAGCATAGAGTAGGCAATTCAACTCTGACGTTCCATGAATGACAAAGAGAGAATTAGATGTACAGAGAAAAGCAGAGGTAAGAGACTATTTGACCTGAGTAGAGAGAGGGAGACTGGGAGAGCATTAAAGAGAAGAATCCTTAGTTTTTGAAGTTCTTCCTTGTTCTTATAGACTCCATTAATCCTTCTGCCTTTGATTTCCCTGTGATAACTCTATAGCTGTTAAATCATTTTCCCTACTTTGCTTAAAGTATATAGAGTGGGTTTCTACTTTTTGCAACTGAATACCTTAGACCAGCGATTCTCAACCTTCCTAATACCATGGCTTTTTAATATAGTTCCTCATGTTGTGGTGACCCCCAAACATAAAATTATTTTCATTGCTACTAGTGACGCTCCCTTCTACTCCATAAACCATATGTTAAAATGGTTGTGTAGTAGCAATGAAAATAATTTTATGGTTGAGGGTCACCACTACATGAGGAACTGTATTAAAGGGTGACAGCATTAGGAAAGTTGAGAACCACTGCAGACTAAGGGATTATGGAAGGAAAAATACTATGAGGGACACTGAAAAGAGAAATCTGACTTAATAATAGAGAATGGGGAAAGACTAACTCTGTATCAGCTAACCTGAAGGGAGTTTTAAATGGTGAGTAACCTTTGACAAAATTCATTCCTATGCAGTTGTGATACCTGGAATATTCCTTTTTGGAATACTGAAAAACTTCGTGGAATTGAGGAACATTTGTAAGAAGGCCCTTGCTTTCCCCAGGTGCCTATTCCTATAAGATTGTCACTTTAATGATGGTGCATCTTATAACAAAGAGAGTACTGAGTACAGGGAAGATATTTTGATCTTTTTTACTAATAACATTAATTATAGTATAAGTTCTATATAATTCATACTTGAATGAGATGGTGATACCAGTGGGTAGTATAAAAGGAGAATGCCATGTAAACTTGTGATTTCCTGATCTTAATATGAACAGGATCACAAGCATCTGATCTGGGTCTTTAGGGGACAAGAGGAGGTCTCATGGGATGTGCTGTGAACACTCTGGTTTTGGTTGGCTACTTAGATAATAACGTGTCTAGTGATGTGTGGATATGTATTCTTCCTAGGAATTCATTGGTTAATCATAGCACCTTCACACAGCCCATAACGATCACTTCTACTCCTTAAACCATATATTAAAATTTTACATTGTAGACAGAAATGTTCACTCAATGCCAAAAATAAACTTACAGGGAAGGTTGATACTCAGGTAGTGCAGAAAAAAAAAAAAAGAATTAGTTTTTGAATTAGTCATTTTAGGGATAATCATAAAATGTGCATTCATATCAGATATTTCTTTTGCCTTTTTCATTAGTATGTTTCCTGGAATAGGTGGGTCGAAGCCTTTTAAAGGACCTCTAGTGAGAAAGATAATTCTTAATTTATTTATCTAATTGGAAATATAATATTAATATTTGTTTTCAAGTCTATACCCAAATTCCATTTGGCAATCTGAATACCTTCTAATTATTACCCAAGTATATTTCACAGATATAAAATTCCTTTTCTGTTTAGCAACAACTGGTTAGGTGTTCTTATATTTAGCAAAGCTCACCTGCCTGCAATAGTAATTAATTTGAGATTGTACAATTTATTAGGTTCCTTTTCTGCACTAATAGATCAAAAAAAGATCTATGGAGATCTATGGAATGGAGAGTTCAAAGGTTTATAGTATATATTTTGCTTCAAAATTCTAATTCCAAATAAAACACAATGAAAATGTGTATTTACCTAATGATTTTCCTAACCATATCATTTCCATCACATACATTTTATTAGTTTTTATCACACAGTCCCAAGGAAATGGTTTCTATTAACTCACGTATGGGGACTATCCAAAGCTATTAGCTCATCTTAAATAACTAATAGTTTTGCTACCTCTCCACTCTCCATTACACAAGATAACATATGACAAGCTGTAGAGTAAATAATATGAAGGCTGAAATGTACTGTTGTTTGTTAAGCTGTTTTTGATTAAACTTGAATGAATTCTTATTGATGCTGGTAAGATAATTTGAAGTGCAGTTTTCAGTTTACTACTCATCTCCTAACATAAACTAATTTTGAAATACTCTATATCTAAAGTTCCAAAGTCAAACAAAAATACTTTAGCTAATTTCCATTTCTGTTCCTGTGAGGATCGGATACTGAAGGTAGGAAAGAGAGAGTCTTCGGAACTCAGACCCACAAGGCCAATCTGTCAGCATTTCCCAGCCGCTGAGTAGACTGTGGCTGACAATCTCTTTTTTGCTTGTTTTTCTCAAAAATGGATGGAGATGAACTAATCCTGGTCATGAAGGGGGGCAAAAGTATGTAATTTGAATGTGCGTATTCCTCCAAAATTCATGTATTAAAACATAAGTTCTCAGATGATATTATTAGAAGGTGAAATCTTTGGGAGACCATTAGGTCATGAGGGCTCTGCCCTAGTGAATGGGGAAATATCCAGGCTCCGTCACCCTTCCACCCTTCTGTGCTTCTGCCATGGAAGACCATAGCATCTGTCATGTTTGGGGCATAGACAGAAGGCCGTCATGAGACATCAGATGGCAATGACTTGAACTTGGACATCACGGTGTCTAGAACTGAGAAATAAACTTCTATATTTATACCTAGCCTACAGGATTTTGTTACAGCAGCAACAACAGACTAATGCAAAAATAAATTTCCTTATCTAACAAGAGAAAGAGATCCTAGATTTCTTTTCATCCACAATCAAAGGTGATGATTCATTTGACTATGCCAAATTTGTTACATAATTGCATAAACCATTCAGGTTTTTATCTTTGCGAATCAAAATACTTAAAAATGCCATTCTCTTCAGAGTTTTCTTGACCACCCCTTCTCCTCATTTCCGGATAAAATGTGGGTCTCCTATTGTAATTCTATCTCCATTACTTCTGTAAGCCCCTTGAAGTCATGGACCATGAATGATTTATCTCTCAATGATAACAGATGCTGGACACATGCAACAAATGAATGACAACACAGGTGTGAATGAAATGTTAGAGAATTTAAGGAAGAAATGAAATTCTTTCAGAGAAGATAATATTGATTTCAAAGGACAAATATTCAAGGAGATACCTGTTTTGTTATCCGAGTCAGCTATTAGAAATTGGCCAGTAAGGCTGCATTCTGGGGTAGGTCAATCCTTTTGGGGGCAGGAGGAAAAAAATAGAGAATAGCTAGTATGTGTGTTTTTCCTCACCTCTAGAGAAGCCTATGGATTTGAGAAAGCCTAATCCTTCTAAAACAGAAAATTAAGGAATTTATTTGCTTATATGATATGAAGATAAAATACCATGTGATCATAGGTAGATTATCTCATATTCAAGATTGTTTATTGAGTATCTCATAGTGATAATTTATGAGGAACTGGTAATTAATGAGGTGTGGCTTCTCCAGAGAATGGGTGCAGTGTGGTCAGCAGAGGCTCCAGACCTGGTGGCTCTTTTGGGGTAAGATGATTGCATACACACACTCAGCTTGGCCTCTCACGACGTTGCTTTCCAAGCCAGGAATACTCTCTCAGCTGTGCTGTTTCTGTGCATCAGTGAGGCTGGATGCAGTGGTGGCGGCACTTCTCAATGTGACTGCAGTCTGAAGCCACACCCACTGCTGCTGCTCCTTCTTACAGTTACTGAAGAACAATTAATGATAACAGATTTATTCTCTAAAATTAAAAAATCCGGCCTTACTGCAGTTCGTTATACACTATTGGTTATCATTAGTACGTCCATCTAAATTATTTTGGAACTTTTTACAGACTCAGCTTCTACATTTGGAGAAAAAAATTAGTTCTGTGAATTAACTGAGCAGTCTCCAGATTAGGCTGGGATTTTTGTTACAAAATTGTCAGTCTTTAGCTCAAGAGAAATCACCTCTCAAAGTCTCTATTTCCCCACCTGTAGAATACAAATGATAACTGCTCCTGATTTTTTTGTTTGTTTGTTCTGTAGAGACAGAGTCTCACTTTATCACCCTGGGTAGAGTGCCGTGACATCACACAGCTCACAGCAACCTCCAACTCCTGGGTTTAGGCGATTCTCTTGCCTCAGCGTCCCGGGTAGCTGGGACTACAGGTGCCCGCCACAATGCCTGGCTATTTTTTGTTGCAGTTTGGCCAGAGCCGGTTTGGAACCCACCACCCTCGGTATATGGGGCCGGTGCCCTATTCACTGAGCCACAGGCATTGCCCTGGTCTTAAAATTTTTAAATAGGATGTCATTAGACAAATGCCTAGCATAATACCTACAATATAATAGAGTTTGGAGAAACCTATCTTTCAGCCCATCTTTTTCCTTCATTTACTTAGTGAAGTCTTAATCTCTTTTTCTTTTACTTTGAAGCATTTATTCCATCTTTTGGTCATTTTACTTTGCAGCTTTAATATATATTTTTTTGAAGTACATAAGTAAAAAAACTACAGCATGATTGTATAGCCAAAAAAATTTAATAGGCCTTCAAGTGAATGATCTGACACAGCAATGATACTTAATGAATTCACAGTAGTGTTTAGGTCAATCTGTAGCTGTATACATGAGATCAATAGTACCTTTTTCACATGTTTCGTATGTGAGACAATGTTTCAACCTTCATGCAATGCAATCATTTTTTTTTTTTTTTAGGATCACAGAATTTTTTTTATTTCAACATATTAAGGGGCAATCACAGAATTTTATAGGGAAAATTAAACACTATATATGCCATTATGTGTGAAAGAGAATATAAACACAATATATAAAAAAGAAATTTATAGAGCCTAGAATATTTCTCAGGTTATAATTGAAGACATGTAGCGTTTAAAGCTGAGAGATGAAAATACAAATATCAGGCTTAGATATTCAGAAACTATTAATATCACTTGTTAATGAGATCATGAATTCAGTTCTCGTACATATGACTTGGAGTAATCATTGCTGGAAACGCGGTCTCTTAACCCCCACTTGGCCAAAAAGAACGGATCTTGAGCCTGGCTATCTCTGACAGGACGGGGTCCTTCTCTGGCAGCAGGAGAGGGGAGCACATAGCTAATTGTCCCACACTGGCTTCTGGGAAAGAAATGCTGGCCATGGACTGGAGCCGATCTCATGGTCTCGTCTCTTTGTAAGTAAAGCGTCACTTCATCCGATGCTTGACGCTTGACGTTGTTTTGCGCAGCGGTGATACCAAGGTGCAACCAAAGGGTTTGAACTCTTCCTGGTGACACGCATAGTGATGATCTTTGCTAAATTCTGTAGGGGGAGTCCTCCCCTGGTGTTGACACTGAGCTCTCAGTGTTCTGCTTTGCTTCCCCCTTAGGCTTTTTGTTACACTTCTGCTTGGACATTGCTTTATTGTATTTTTTTCTTTTTGTACAAAACCATTGATCGATTTGTTTATTTGTCATGCCAAATTCAAATGAGAGGGAAAAACTATCTTGTATTGTGAGATACTGGTTTAATTTAAACTTTCCCCAGAGAGTGTCCATGAGGGGTTTGCTGACTGATCTTTTCCTGGGATGTTGTTCTTCATCTTCATTTTCCTTTTCCTTTTCTTTTTTCTGCTCCTCTTCTAATTCCGTTTCTACTTCCTCTTCGTTTTCTCCTCCTTTTCCTTGTCCTCCTCTCTCCTCTTCTCTCCATTTCTGCTTTCTCTTTCTTTCATGCTCACTACAATTCCTATTTGATTGCTCTGGATTTTGATCCCAAGGCATAGCTGGTTGTTTTTGTACAAGATCTTCCATCCTTTGTTGATTTAGGTCCAAGTTTGTTTTGCTTGGAGGTCTTTTCTCAGAGGTTCTGTTTGATTTTTAGAGCTAAAAATATTCTCAGCAACAGATGGTTTTACTTCAGAAAAGAAGTCTTGAATTATCAGGGGCTTTTGAAGTATTAGAGCTCTCTTCACCTTAAAAAACTTTCTTCTCTGGTTTCCAGGACACCATCCTTTCCTGGGTTTCCTTCTAAGGCAGTGGCTGGCCTTTTGAAGAATTCTTTGATGGGTCCTTCTCTTTCCCCTTACTCTCCTGGACCTTGGACTTTTTGAATCACTCAAGGCTACATCCCTGAACCTTTTATCCCCCTTTCCTACAGACCTAATCCAGGTAATCCAATCCTACAGACCTAATCCAGGTAATCCAATCTCACGGTTCTTAACACCACTGGAATGGAGATTACTTCCAGATTCATGCAATGCAATCTTTACAAATGTTTATAGGGATATATATGCTGGTTTTTTCGTAATTCCTAAAATGTCCTATCTACATTTTCTTCACAGCAACATATTCTGTCATGAGATATTATAGTAGAAATGCTCTTAATAATTACCTAGTTTGACCTCCCGAATTTTGCAAATGAGGAAAACTATAGGGGTTAAGTCATTTGCTTAAAGGAATATAATAAGTTAGTGTCTGAGCCTCTGTCCACTCCAGGGTTCCAGTTTCCTGATTTCCAATGTTGTGTCCTTGTCACTGCATCATGTCAGCTGAAAGAAATGTTTCAAATATTACAGCTCCCCAAATCAAGTCCTTCTTATTGGTAGGCTTAAGAAACAAATGTGCTTATTTTATATTATTGTTTAAAATTGTCATTACATTATTTCTTATGTAAAAGAGTATATATAATTGAACATGCATTTAAATAGCTACTAAAAGAAATCCATGTAAACACTACTCAGATTTAGGAATAATATACTACCAGTATATTTAAGTCTCTACCACCCATATATCTCTATTTTAATATCTATTGTAAATGTAACCATCAGGTAGAGTTGTGTTATACATTTTCTTGTTTTTAAGAAGTGCGGTTTTATTACATATCCCTAAATTACATGTTTACTTTTATTGGTTATTTTTAAATTTTTCTTATGAATGGAATCATATAGTATGTATCTTAGTTCAGATTACATTCTTCACTCACAATTATACTTTAGAAATTTATTCATACTGATATGAGTTGCTAAAGTCATTTTTTTTACTATAATATTATATTCAATTGTATGAAAATATCGTAATTTATTTAGCTATTTGTTCCGTAGTTATACATTTGAGTAGTTTCTAAATTACGCTGTTATGAACAACATTTCTGCAAACACTCTATCCCATGCCTTGTTTATACGTGCAGTGGTTGTTCTAGCAGATGTACTTGGGAATGAAGTTGATGTGACATAAATCATTTATTCAAAGTGGTAGTGACAATTTACACAGCCACCGTTCCCATTGTTCTATATCATGGAAACCTCTGACATAATTCTATGTTTAAGAAATTTGCCCATGTGTAAACTTCGAATGGTTTCAGCTCTGATACACATTACTGAGAAGGTGAATGTGTTTTCACTTGTTTATATGCCATTTCAACTTTTATGAATGCCACCTTTATCTTTTTTCATTTTTTCATGTTGAGCTATTTGTCTTTTTAAAATTGATTTATGTATGTATGCCTGGATAAACTCTTCTTCCACAGTGAAGGACAATATTGCAAATAGTTATAGCCCAGAGGTTAAGTCCATGTTTGGGGGAGGCACAACATATAGCTCTGTAAAGGGAGATCAATAATACATTTTTTATATATTATTTCATACTTGAAGTAACATTGTAACCTCAATACTGTGCAATGTACATATGCCAAAATATTCTAGGCCATTTGAAATTATGGACATGTGATATTCTTGGAGCAGTGGATCACATGGAGAAATGATTGGTGTTACTTTGCAGAAATTAAAAGAGTTGGTAGATGATTTGCCATCTGTGTTATGTCTGCTGAGGAGATGATGGTTAAATATGTCAAGGCTAAATTCTTTCAATCTATATTTGAGTGACTTCAGTGAACAAATCTTGCAGCCAACCCAAACTGGTTATGTAATATCAGTTGGAAATAAATGTTTGCTGTATTAAACCATTAAGCTTGTGAAACTGATTGACTTATGTTGGAGATTTTTTTTACCTATTTATAAATTGTGCTTCATCAAAGTTAGAAATTTTGCTTTTTGAAAATCATTATAAAAAAATACAAGGCATATATTCAGAGAAAATGTTGAAAAACATATGTCAGAGAGAAGAACTATATCCAAGACATATAAGTAACTCTTAAAAATGATAAGAAATGAGCAACCTATTATTTAATGATAAAATATTTGAGCACTTTCACAACAAATGCACAAATAGACAATCAACATAAAAAGATTCACGATAATATTAATAATCAGAAGATTTGAATTAAAATCAGATACCACTAGACACATATTAGAATACCTAAAATTAATGAATAATTTTCACACCATATGTTGGCAAGGATGTGAAACATTGGAATGCTATTGAACTGCTGGCAAACGTAACATATGTACAACTACTTTGGAAATCAATTTAAAAGTTTGTTGAAAAGTTATGTAACCATCATAAAACCATCTGACCTTAGGCATATGTCTCATATTAGTGAGAACACATGTACACACAGCTACTTGGCCATGAACGTTCAAAGCACCTTTATTTGCAACAGCCTCAAACTGCAAACAGCTCTAATGTCTATCAACATGTGAATGAGTTGAACATTGTGTTACATCAGGTAATAGAGTATTACTAAGCAATATAAAGGAAAGAGCTATTGGTACACACCACAACATGAATGACCCTCAAAGGTGTTATACTTAGTGAAAGAAACCAAGAAAATGAAGAATCTGTATGCTGAGTGATTCCATTTATAAAAACTTCTAAAAGTTATAATTTAAAATGGCACAAACAGATGAGTGATTTCCAGAGTATGGAAGAAAATGAAAATTACAAAGAGGACTAAAGAACTTTTGTTGGTAATTGAAACGTAGGGTAATTGAATCACAGGCTGTTATGATTGTATGGTTAATTCATAAAAATACATGTTTGAACAAATTAAATTTATGCTTTTAAGTATGTGCAGTCTATTGTACTTCATTTATATTTAAAATTGAAAATATATATATTTAAACTGAACCATCAAGGTAACCAAAAAACTCTTTGAAGTTTTTTTTATAATTTCTTCACGTTTTTAAGTAAATTTGAAATGTATTACCATCACCCATGACAGAAATTTTCCCTATCCTTACCTAGGAATGTCTCCATTCTTTCCTTTATTTGTTTACTTTTATCGAGGTAAAATAGAAATGTATACTTTATCATCTTTACTTTTTTTTAATTAAATCATAGCTGTGTACATTAATGCAATCATGGGGCACAATGTGCTGGTTTTACACACAATCTGAAATGCTTTCATCAAACTGGTCAACATAGCCTTCACAGCATTTTCTTAGTTATTGTGTTAAGACATTTATATTTCACACCTAGTAAATTCCACACATGCCCCTGTAAGATGCACCATAAGTGTGGTCCCACCAACTACTCTTTCCACCCATCCTCTCCCCCTCCTCCCCTCCCTCTCTCCTTTCCTGTTTTTCTTGGGCTATAATTGGGTTATAGCTTTTTTTTTTTTTTCCCAGCTTTTGGCTGGGACTGGGATTGAACCCACCACCTCCAGCATATGGGGCCAGCACCCTACTCCTTTGAGCCACAGATGCTGCCCAGGGTTATAGCTTTTTGGATACTTTTTCTGCCTTTCTTAAGATATTTTGCTAACAAAAATATGTCCAGCTCCATTACTCTTTTTAAGTATACAGTTTAGTAGTATAAAAAAGTTTAAATTATTTTGTTTCCCTTTGTCTTATTCTCTTCCTTTTCCCAACCTCTGGTAATTACTAATCTACCCTCTATCTTCATGGCAGTCAGATTTTTGGCCCCCATATAAAAGTGAGAACATGTGGCATTTGTCTTTCTGTGTTTGGCTTATTTCACTTAACATAATAGCCTCAGGTCCATCTATGTTTTGCAACTGTCAAGATTTTACTCTTTTTTTGTGGTTGATCATCTCTTAGCATGTGTATATACCACATTTTCTTTATGCAGTCATTTGGTGATGGGCATTTAGGTTGATTCCACATTTTGGCAATTGGAATGCAGGTGTCTCTTTGATATATTGATTTCCTTTATTTTAGATATACACCCAGTAGTGGAATTGCTGGATCATATGGTAGTTTTATATTTAGCTTTTTGAAAAACATCTATACTGTTCACCAGAGTGACTGAACTAATTTACAGTTCCATCAACAGTGTACGGATTGTCACCATATCCTCGCCAGCATCTGTTGTTGCTTGTCTTTTTGATACAAGCTATTTTATGCAGGATGAATTGATATCACATCGTGCTTTTGATTTACATTTCTCTGGCGATTAGTAATTTTGAACATTTTTTCATATACTTGTTGGTCATTTGTGTTCTCTTGAGAAATATTTGTTCAGATCTTTTGTCCATTTTTTAACTGTGTTAATCCCCTCTGACCTATGTTGTGTTGTCCGAACTGGTTATTAATTCCTTATCGGATGGATTGTTTGCAAATACTTTCCTCCATTCTATAGATTTGTCTCTTCACTTGGTTCATTGTTTCCTTTGCTATGAAGAAGCTTTTTGGCTTGACGTAATCCCAATGATCTGATTTTGTTTTAGTTGTTTGTGTTTTTGAGGTCTTATACCAAATAAACTTTTCCCAGACCAATGTCCTGAAGTATTTTCCCTATGCTTTCTTCTGAATTTTTATGGGTTCAGGTTTTAGATTCAAGTCTTTAACCCATTTTGCATTGATTTCTGTGTTTGAGAGATAGAGGTCTAGTTTCATCCTTCTGAATCCAGTTATCCAAGTTTCTCAGCCTCATTTATTTTTAAATGCTGTTCTTTCCCTATTGTATTTTTTGAATTAAATCATAGCTGTGTACATTAATCCAATCATGGAGTAAAGTGTGGTGTTATCACATACAATTTGAAATGATTTCATCAAACTGGTCAACATAGCCTTCACGGCATTTTTTTAGTTATTGTGTTAAGACATTTATATTCTACTCCTAGTAAATTTCACATGTACCCTTATAAGATGCATCATAGGTGTGGTCCCACCAATTACCTTCCCTCCACCCATCCTCCTCCCTTCCTTCCCCTCCCTCTCCCCTTTCCCCTTCTTCTTGGGCTATAATTGGGTTATAGCTTTCATAAGAAAGCTATAAATTGGTTTCATAGTAAGACTGAGTACATTGGATTTCTTCCATTCTTGAGATACTTTGCTAAGAGGAAGAATATGTTCTAGCTCCATCCATGCAAA
>CAUYQV010124271.1:0-10367 GCA_963574575.1 Galagoides demidoff
TTATTCCACGTTGTCACTGTCGAGTTTGGTAACCAAACCTTTTTCATCCTACTTGCCCTGGTGGTAGGAAGGGTGGGGCAATACAAAGCTGAAGGGCCTGGGGGTCTGGCAGATGGGTTCCAGTCCTGGATTCAGCCTCCCATTGAGTGACCTTGGACAAGTCAGTTAATTTTTCTGAATCTCAATTTGTTCATCTATAAAATAGAGCTAAGAAAAATACTGACCATACAGCGTTGTTGTGAGGTCATGTGAAAATAGTTTGAAACCATTAGACAAGCCTTGGACTAGCTTAAGTCATGGGACCCCCTGTCCACCACTGTGGGCTAGTGAAGAACAGAAACCTCTACCTATAGGCCCCACGTCTGGCTGGCTGTTCATTCATTCATCTGGTTTTTACTGACAGCCCATGAGGCGCTGGAGCCCCTAGTTCTTAGTCCTGAGGCCAGGGAAGAACAAGCCAGACAAGATCCACTCACTAATTTGGTTTATATTCCAGTGGGGGAGACAGAGAAATAAAATGGGTCAGGTAGTTTTAAGAGGCTCGGTGCTGATAGCTCAGCGGCTAGGGCGCCGGCCACATATACCAGAGCTGATGTGTTTGAACCCAGCCCAGGCCTGCCAAACAACGATGGCAACTACAACAACAACAACAATAGCTGGGCGTTGTGGTGGGTGCCTGTAGTCCCAGGTACTTGGGAGGCTGAGGCAAGAGAATCACTTAAGCCCAAGAGTTTGAGGTTGCTGTGAGTTGTGATGCCATGGCACAGTGGCAACATAGACTCTGTCTCCAAAAAAAAAAGGTATAAGGAAAGTAAATACAGACAGTCCCTGGGTTATGAATGAGATAAGTTCTGTAGGTTTTTTCTTAAGTTCAATTTGTATGGAAGTTGGAACAGGTACATTTACCTAACAGCCTCCGTTTGTAAATTGTATGTCAGTGAGATGTTTGGACACTTCCTGCAATAGCCATTGTTGATAAGTGTGAGTTGTATGTAAGTAGGACATTTGTAATTCAGGTATTGTCTGTGCAAGATAATGAGCTGAAAGAGTGACTGAAAGCAGTGCCTGTGTGTGTAGGTGGAAGATTGGGCTACTGTGGAGTGGCCAAGTAGAAAGAGAGGCTTTTATGACCAGGGAGCTGAGTCCTAAACAAAGCAGAAGGTCTGAGTCAGCCGAGGAAGTGAGGTTGTGGCTCACTCTGGCCCCTAACTGAGCAGGAAAATGAAGATCTGTGGGTATTTAACTGTCAGCAAGGTTCCTAGTTCTAGTCTGCAAGATGTCCTGCCCTGTCAATGGCTTCTGTTCTTGGTGCTCCCAGATAGTGTCCATTCTTGCTCTCTCACTTTGTATCATTTCAGTTAGCCTCTCTTTCACTTATGCTACTCTCTCTTGCAACGAGATGAACTTGGCTGAAACAGAGCCATGTGGACCTGGGTCTGAATCCTTGGTTGTCAGCTTATTAGCTGTGACTTTGAGCAATTATCATCTTCTGTAAGCATCAGTATCCAAAAGCTGTATCCTTGCAGTGTTGTACAAATGAAATGATATCCTAAGAGGAAAAAGGCCTGTAGAGAGTTTAGCACATTATAATTGCCTCTAAAACTAATATCATGTTGATGTTCCATCTCCCAAATGGAATGACATGGTCTCTGATCTTACTGAGACCATGGTAGTAAAGATAGACTTTAGGTCTCCTAATATTAGTGAAATGGGTTTTAGACTTGTTAACATTTGTACTTAGTTTGTCCTCCCAAGTAGCTTGGAGAAGTGGTGTCCCAAGAGAGAGGTATGGGAACCAGGATGGAGTCAGTCACTACTCCAGATAAAGTAGTGATTCAAGGAAGAAAGGGTAGGTAAAAGCCATTTTGGAGAAAATTAGGTTCAACAAAAGAGGAGAAAAAAAGATGACATAAACATAGACCAAAGGTTCCTCACTGACCTTGGTCTAGAAAGCAAAGAGAAATGTGGTGGTCTTGGTATTGAGAAGCTGTTCCAGATCTCAGTGGCTGTGAAGAGGGCTCTCCCATCCAGGGCCAGACAGAGTGCTCTCATTTTTTGAGGTAAAAGCAAGTATTAGGAGGAGGCTCTGGTTCATACTGGAGATAGAGGCTAGGATAAAGTAAGAAGCAAAGTAAAGATATCTGTAAGGGTACAAATGCACATACACACTCTTGTGCTGTCTAAGCAAGCTGTGCTCATACTCTGCCTGCTGTGTGTGCCATGATTTCCCAGGTCCTTACAACAGGAAGAAGTGGAGCAGCTTTGGAATGCAAATGCTGCAGTGCAGACACGGGTGAGAGGAGTGCTCGAAGGTTATTCCACGCAACATCCTTGATCCTAGGGGTGGACGTCTTCTAGAGGACATCTCTGAACCTTTCCAGGAGGCAGTAGAGAGGTAGCTGGCAGTGATGGAATAGCGGAGAGATTTGGTTTAGGAGTTTCCCTAGGCTGCATTCTGCTATAGCCACAGAATGTCACTGGATGGATTACATGATTCTGGTGTGGCTCCATGTGGGCCTGCAAAAGAGGGACAGAGTGGTTAGGCACAGTGGCTCATGCCTGTAATTCTTGCATTCTGGGAGGCCAAGGCAGGAAGATCCCTTGAGCTCAGGAGGTTGAGACCAGCCTGAGAAAAAATGAGACCCTGTCTATTCTCTAATAGGAATGGAAAAACAAGCCAGGCTTTCTGGTGGGCTCCTGTAGTCCCAGCTATTTGGGAAGCTGAGGCAGGAGGATGGCTTGAACCCAGGGGTTTTAGGTTGCTGTGAGCTAGGCTGAAGTCACAGTACGCTAGCCTGGGCAACAGAGTCAGACTCTGTCTCAAAATACATACATAAATAAATACAAATTTAAAAAATTTAAAAAGAGAAATGAATGATTCTAATGCTTCAAACAGTTTTAACCTGGAGTTTAATACCACACCTTCATATCTGTACAGTTCTCAGTAAGATCATCTACACTTTTTAAAGCCATTCAAAAGACAAACCATTGGTGAGCACCGCATTGATTTAAGGCTCATCAGGTAACATAGTGCCCACTCTAAATGGTTAATGATATGCACTACTTGTACTGCTATTTGTGATCTGATTCTCTCATGACTATTAAAAGTTGATTCTTGGCAAAGAAACCCTTTGAAGGCAAAATTCACCTCATTTGAGTTTTGACCCAGAAAGTCAATAACAATTATGAACTTATATTGTGAAACAACAATCACTGAAGTCCACAGTCCCACTGGCAAAACTGATGTACAGTGTCTCTGAGTCACCATGCTCAAGCTTAATTAAGAGCAATATATATTCCATTTTCACATTTCACTGGAATCTTATGTATTTGTGATTTCAAATCTCCAGGTTTTCATTCCTCCAAGCTGTCTGAAGACACGATGTGCCACAGAATTAAGCCTTCTGTTTCTTCCTCTATTCAGACAGAATAATTTCTCCAGTGTCTGCATGTTCTCGCAAGGGGATTTTTCAGAGGTGGCCACTTCTTTGGAATAGTCTGATGTCATCAGGCCTCTGGAGCAAGGGGAAGGGGAATAGGAAAAAGCTGAAACACAGGTTCATCTGGTGAGTTGTACATTAAACATGACAAAGTCTGAGTCTTGGTGTGTAAAGAAGGACAGAGGCGCCCCAGAACAGCTTTCTCACAGGGGCACTGCCGGAGAAACCTTGATGGAGGTGTTATGTGTTGGTTACCTCTGAGGTGCCTACTTCCAGACACTCATTTTAGGCTTGTTCCCATTTGTCTTTGGTCTGCACCAGTCCACTGTTCATTTTGAGGAAAAGCAAGTTGATCTTTGCTGGGCAGTGCTTGGCAGCTGGACTTGCCTGATGTGCAGGATGTGAGGGGTCTGCTCTTGCATCTCCTAGTCCTTTGTTGTGAGTCACATCACAGGGATGGCACCCTGCATGCAGATTCCTGCTGCTGCTGTTCTACTTTTTTTCCAGACTCCCCTAAGCCAGTTTTGTCCTTAGAGTTCAGGTATGTGCACTCGCTCCCCAAAGCTTGCCCATTTGTCTCCTGTCATTTCTATCTTAGAATTAACTCCTGGCTCGGCACCTGTGGCTCAATCAGCTAAGGCGCCAGCCACATACACCTAAGGTGGCGGGTTCGAATCCCCAGCCTGGGCCCGCCAAACAGCAATGATGGCTGCAGCCAAAAAATGGCCGGGCGCTGTGGCGGGCGCCTGTGGTCCCAGCTACTTGGGAGGCGGAGGCAGGAGACTCGCTTGAGCCCAGGAGTTGGAGGTTGCTATGAGCTGTGATGCCATGGCACTCTATCCAGGGGGATAGCTTGAGGCTCCACCTCAAAAAAAAAAAAAAAAAAAAAAGGATTAACTCCTCTTGTCAAGTCTGTTTCTCTCCTGGGACCTTTCTGGGAAGGGGGTTCTTCACTGATCATTTTGAATCTTCTCTAAACAGAGGCTGTGCTGGCACCTCCCGTCACATAGGCTGAATCTGCTCTGCTACTCAATTTTCAGTTTTCCTAATATTAAATTTTAATTTTTTTCCCTTTTTTAAAATTTTAGATTAATGTGAGGGTACAAACGATTAAGTTACAATGTTTGCATTTGTTAGGTAGAGTCCCTGTTGTAAGTTGTGTTCCATACCCACAAAATGTGCCATATACCCTTATATTATGCCCATTAAGTGGGAGCACACTTATTCCCCGTCCTCTTCCTCTCTCCCCCTTTTTCTTCCCCCCTCCCCCATCTTGAATTGAATTGAGTTTTTTTCTCATGTGGGTGTGTATTAGATCGTCTACTGGCTTCATATTAGTACTGAGTACATTGGATACTTGCTTTTCCATTCTCGTGATACTTTACTAAGAAGAATGTGTTTCAATTCCATCCAGGTTATACATTTTAAAATTTTAAATTTGGGAAAATGTTGAACATGGATAAAAGTGCAGTATAATGAACTCCATTGTACCTACCAGTCACCTTACAAAGTTATCACCATTATGCCAGTCTTGGGTTAGCTATTTTTCATGTCCATTTGAGGGCAGGGTAGACGTGAGGGTTAGAGCATTTTTAGTATTCCAGGCATCATATCATTTCATCTGAATATATTTCAACATGTATCTCTAACAGATCAGGACTTTAAAAATATATGTAATCCCATATAATAAATTACATTTAAAATATTAAATTTTTAATATCTGCTAATATCCAGTACATATTCAAAGGCTCTAAGACATTGTTTTAGAAATGTCTTTTCATATTTGGTTTGTTTGAATTGGGATTCAAAGAGGCTGCTGGGTGTACTCACTTATAATCCCAACACCCTGGGAAGCTGAGGTAAGAGGATCACTTGAGGCCAGGAATTTAAGAACAGCCTGGGCAACACAGCAAGACCCCATCTCTACAAAAAACAACAGTAACAAAAGAAGTTCAAATCAAAAAAGGGTTTAACATTGGAGTTGTTTATAATCCACCACCCTTTGCTTCCTTTTACAGGCCATTGTTCATTGAGAAAACTGAGTTTTCCTGCTGGTCTCACCTTCTGAATTTGGCTGATTGCTTCCTTGTGAGAGTTTTTCATTTGTTCTAATTTGCAAACTTGTAATAGTTTATTCCACATAAACTGGTAATCAGATCCAGAGGATTGATTATATTCATGTTCTTGTCAAGAATATGTCACAGATGAGGTTGTGTAGTTCCTCTTTGCAACATGTCAAGAGGCACATAATGCTGAGGAATCTTGCTTTTAGTGTATTCGTGTGTTATCAGCTTGATTCGTTGATTAGAAAGTTTCCCATTTGCTTTTCACCTAAAGGTTTCACCATCTACTGATGTTCAATGTTAGACCTATAATTTCATCAAGGTTGAAAACCAGTGGTTGTGTGATTCTATCATTACTTCTGCACTAACTAAGCTAGAATCCTATTGAGAGCTCTTTGCTCAGCAATTATTTGGTTGCTGGAACTTAATTTGTACAAGAAAGGAAGGGAAATGTATGGTGTTTCCTTCTCATTTCCTCAACTTTCAGAGTGGTGATCTAGTACACTGGTGACCTAGAATAGAGAAGAATGAATTTATTATTTTACAGTATCCTTATTAACTCATTTTAATATAGTTAATGTTTTATGTTTGATGTTTGGTATGTTTTAATCATGTTTCTGTATTCCCTTTTTGAATTTTCAGGATTCACAGGGAATTGCAAAAAAGGAAAACAGAAGCCCAGTGTCTTCTTCTATTGGTTTTCTCAATAGTTATGTAGCACTGAACTACAGAGTAATATCAAAACCAGGAAACCGACATTGGTATAGGGTGTGTGTACTTGTATGCTGTTTTATCCCATGTGTGGATTTGTGATACCTCTACTGCAGTCAACATCATCACAAAGGTCTTTCTTCTGTCACTCTTCATAGTGACATGTACATACCCTTCACCCTGCCCCCACCCCACACTCCAAAGGAACCAATCTGTTCTCCATCTCTCTAATTTTGTCATTGGAGTATGTTGTATAAGTGGAATCATAAAGTACATGACCTTTTGGGATCAGCTTTTTCATGCAACACCGTACACTTGACATTTAGCAGGCTGTTATATATCAACAATTTATGACTTTTCAATTGCTAACTAGCATTCCATGCATATGGATGCACCATAGTTTACTTAGACATTCACTTTTTTTTTTCCTGAGTCAGCATCTTACTCTGTTGCCCAGGCTAGAGTGTCCTGGCATCAGCCTAGCTAACAGCGACCTCAAACTCCTGGGCACAAGTAATCCTCCTGCTTCAACCTCCTAAGTAGCTGAGATTACAGGCGCCTTTCACAATGCCTGGCTAATTTTTTCTATTTTCAGTAGAGATGGGGTCTGGCTCTTGCTTAGGCTGATCTTGAACTCCTGAACTCAAACAATCCTCCCTCCTCCCTCTTTCTGCTCCCTCATTCCCTTACCCTACCCCTTGTATTAGGTCATCCACTGCCTTTGTATTAGAATTGAGTATGTTAGATTCTTGCTTCTCTATTCTTGTGCAGCTTCACTAAGAAGAATGTGTTCCACCTTGATCCAGGTTAATACAAAAGATGTAAAGTCACCATCTCTTTTAAGGGATGAATAGTATTCCATGGTACTATTACTATTCCAATAGTATTCCATTAACATACCATAGCTTGTTAATCCATGCTTGGGTTGGTGGGCATTTATGTTGTTTCCACATTTTGGCAATCATAAATTGAGTTGCAATAAATAGTCTAGTGCAAATGTCCTTATGATAAAATGATTTTTTTTTTCTTCTAGGTAGATTCTTAGTAATGGGATTGCAGGATCAAATTTGAGGTCTAATTTGAGTTCTTTTCTTTCTTTTCTTTTCTTATGAGATAGGATCTCTCACTATGTTTGTCAGGCTGGCATCAAACTCTTATACTTCAGCAGTTCTCTCACCTCAACCTCCCAAGTAGCTGGGACAACAGGTACATACCTCTATGCCTAGCTCATCTCTCCTTTCTTGACCTTTTCCTTAGGATTGGGTTATTTTCAAACCATTCCATTCTCCTGTTTTATTATGTTGGTAGGTTTACATTCTTTCACACTTCTTTAGTGGATTCTACAGACTGTACAGAGAATATAATATATACCATGCTGTTTCTTTACTATCTCTTGATATCTCTTATTGCTATGGAGAAACTGTTAATCTGATTGCTATTTCTCTGTAGGTAATTTGTATTTTGTCTACTGAACTTAGAAATTTTCTTCTGCCTTTGATATTCTGCAGTTTCACTGAAGCATGGATTTATCTTTATTTGTCATGGTGAGTATGGAGGGTATAGTTTCCATCAAAAGGATTCTGGTCTTTTTTCATTTCTGAAAAATTCTGAATTATCTCTATATTTTATTTTTGAAAATGAATATTTGTAGTCTTTTCTCCTAATTATCTTTACATATTACCTAACCTCCCTTCTTCCAGAATTCCTCTCAGTGTCTCCTCCATATTTTTCATTGTTATTTAATTAGAAATTATTTTCTCTGCATTGCATACTGGATGCACTACTTATAACTATTTTTCACCTTCCTAATTCTTTCTTTAACTGTATTTAGTCTTGATTATATCCCATTTGTTGAGATTTTATGCCTATATTTTTAATTTCCAAGTTTTCTAATTGGTCCTTTGTCATATCTACAAATTTTTGTTTAATTCTGTTTTATTTTATAATATTTCACTCTTCTTATTTATTTATTTTTAAGATGGAGTCTTACTGTCTCTCTGAGTAGAGTGTAGTGGTGTCATCATTACTTGAGCCCAAGAGTTTGAGTTTGCTGTGAGCTATGACACCATGGCACTCTACCAAGGGTGACACAAAAAAAGTTATTTCCTTTTTTAGCTCCCTTAGCATATTTATTTGATGATGATTATCATTATTATCATTTTATTAAAGTATTCAAGAGACTGTTTTATAAAATTAATCTCCTCTGGAGTAATTTCATGTTCTAATTGTTGATCTTGTAGGCTAATTTTCATAGCATTTAATTTCTATATGTCTTTCATAATTCAGATTTGTTTATTAATTTTAATTGACACCTTTCTTTTTCCCTCTCCCTTACCCTCCTTCTCCTTCTCTGTACATATGCTTCCTTTCTAGTTGATTGAGGGTATCTCACTGACACACCAACCCTTGATATAATGCCCAGAACCTGATCTTAAAATGGCAATGAAAGGCTCCTCTCCTACAGAGATAACAGCAATGCTGTGAATCTAGACTAAGTGTCAACTCTTTCTTTCTTTCTTTCTTTTTTTTCTATCATAGCTGTGTAAATTAATGCAATCATGGGGTACAATGTGCTGATTTTATATACAATTTGAAATATTTTCATCAAACTGGTTAAAATAGCCTTCACAGCATTTTCTTAGTTATTGTGTTAAGACATTTATATTCTTACACTTAGTGAATTTCACACATACCCTTATAAGACGCACCGTAGGTGTGCTCCCACCAATTACCCTCCCTCTACCTATCCTCCTCCCTCTCCTCTCTCTCCCGTTTCCCCTCTTCTTGGGCTATAATTGGATTATTGCTTCCTTATGAAATTCTATGAAATTGGTTTCATAGTAGGGTTGAGTACATTGAATACTTTTTCTTTCATTCTTGAGATACTTTACTAAGAAGAATATGTTCCAGCGCCATCCATGTAAACATGTAAGAGGTAACGTCTCCATCTTTCTTTAAGGCTGCATAATATTCTATGGTGTACTTATACCACAATTTATTAATCCATTCATGGTTCGATGGGCACTTGGGGTTCTTCCATGACTTAGCAATTATGAACTGGGCTGCAATAAACACCCTGGTACAAATATCTTTGTTATAATATGATTTTTTGATCTTCTGGATATATACCTAGCAGAGGAATTGTAGGATTGAATGGCAGGTCTATTTTTAGATTTCTAAGTGTTCTCTAAACCTCTTTCCAAAAGGAACATATTAGTTTGTATTCCCACCAGCAGTTAGAAGTGTTCCCTTTTCTCCACATCCACGCCAACATCTCTGGTTTTGAGATTTTGTTATGTGTGCTAATCTTAGATGATATCTCAAAGTAGTTTTAATTTGCATTTCTCTGATGATTAAGGATGTTGAGAATTTTTTTATATGTCTGTAGGCCATGCACCTGTCTTCTTCAGAGAAGTTTCTCTTCAAGTCCCTTCCCCACCCTGAGATGGGATCACGTGTTCTTTTTTTGCTAATATGTTTGAGTTCTCTGTGGATTCTGGTCATTAAACCTTTGTCAGAGACATAACCTGCAAATATCTTCTCCCATTCTGAGAGCTGTCTGCTTGCTTTACTTACTGTGTTCTTGGCTGTGCAGAAGCTTTTTAGTTTTATCAGGTCCTAGTAGTGTATTTTTGATGCTGCTTCAATTGCCCAGGGGGTCCTCCTCATAAAATATTTGCCCAGGCTGATTTCTTCAAGAGTTTTTCCTGCACTTTCTTCTAGTATTTTAATAGTTTCATGTCTTAAGTTTAAATCTTTAATCCAGCGAGAGTCTATCTTAGTTAATGGTGAAAGGTGTAGGTCCAGTTTCAGTCTTCTACAGGTTGCCAGCCAGTTCACCCAGCACCATTTGTTAAATAGGGATTCTTTCCTCCACTGATTTTTTTTTAATTGGCTTGTCAAAGATCAAATAACGGTAAGTAGTTGGGTTCATCTCTTGGTTCTCTATTCTGTTCCATACATCTACCTCTCTGTTTTTGTGCCAAGTACCATGCTGTTTTGATCACTATCGATTTATAGTATAGTCTGAGGTCTGGTAGCATAATTCCTCCTGTTTTGTTTTTATTTCTGAGTAATATCTTGGCTATTTGAGTTTTTTTCTGATTCCATATAAAACAAAGTATTATCTTTTTAAGATCTTTAAAGTATGACA